>JABUQX010114345.1:0-5000 GCA_015478945.1 Trachelipus rathkii | reverse complement strand
TTTAAGAGTTATTATTATTATTATATTATTATTATTATTATTAAATATTATTATTCATTATTATTATATTATTATTATAAAAATTATTTTTATTTATTATTATTATTTATTATTTTTAATATATTATTATTATTATTATATATTATTTAGATATATTCTTAACTATTAATTTTTATTATTATTATTATTATTATTATTACATTGATTTTCATTTATTATTATTATATGAGGTAAGGCATATTTTTCAATTTCCTTTCCATGTGGACATAAGACTTTTCCATTATACCCTTCATATGTGGGTATATGCTTAACTATGGGGGCAGGGGGGTATGGACCCCCAGAAAATTTAGTCAATAAAATTCATAACAAGTTTGCTATAATTCTCAGATAAAGATGGGTAATAATAATAACTAATAATAATAATAATAATGTATAAATAATAATAATAATAATAATAATAATAATAATAGATAATAAATAATAATAATAATAATATAATTAATTAATAATAATAACTAAAATTAATAAATAATAATAATAATAATAATAATAATAATAATAATAATAATAATAATAATAATAATAATAATAATAATAATAATAAAAATAATAATAATAATAATAATAATAATAATGAAATAATAAATAAAATAATAATAAAAATAATGATAATAACAATAATAATAATAATAATAATAATAATATCGAATATTCATAATAATAATAATAATTGAATAATAAATAAGTATTAATAATAATAATTAATAATAAATAATAATAATAAAAAAAAAAAAAATAAAAATAAAAATAAAAATAAAAAGAATAATAATAATAATAATAATAATAATAATAATAATAAAAATAATAATAATAATAATAATAAAATAATAATAATAATAATAATAATAATAATAATAATAATAATTAATAATAATTGATAATAATTAATAATAATATTACTTATAATAATTATTAATAATAATAAATAAATAATAATAATAATAATAATAATAATATAATAATAATAATAATAATAATAATAATAATAATAAATAATAATAATAATAATAATTAATAATAATTAATAATAATTCATTATAATTAATAATAATAATAATAATAATAATAATAATAATAATAATAATAATAATAATAATAATAATAATAATAATAATAATAATAATAATAATAAAAAAAATAATAAAATGATATTTTTAAATAATAAATAATAATTACTAAATAATAATAATAATTAATAATTAATAATAAAATTAATAATTAATGCATATAATAATAATAATAATAATAATAAATAATAATAATAATAATAATAATAATAATAATAATAATAATAATAATAAAAATATAATAATAATAATAAAAAGGCAGAAGAATGGAAGTCAAATGCTTCTTTGTGCCTTTTGAATACAGCTCAAAATACAATAATAAACATTGGTCTCATTATTGGATCAATCTTGTGTGCATGGATGGTTTACCAAAATACCTTGACTGTGGGAGACTTTGTGCTCTTCTCCACTTACATCAACCAGTTGTACACTCCTCTTAATTGGTTTGGGACACACTATAGAATAATTCAACAGAGTTTCATTGATACGGAAGATATGTTTGATTTGCTCGATGAAAAACAGGAGGTTATTGATTCGGTAGGTATTTTGTTGTTGTTGTTGTTGCTGTTGTTGTTGTATTTTTACATTTTAGTTACTTTATGAACTAAGCATTTTAGTAAATTTTGCTACATTATTTTTTTTACTCCTTGTGAATCTACTTTTAATTCAAATGAAGGACTTTCCATTTATCTTTTCCCTTAATTCAGATAAAAAAAAATAGGCCGGAAGTTAGTCTAAGTTCCTTCAGAATCTTAGGTTAGGTTAAGTTAGGTTAGGTTAGGTTAGGTTAGGTTAGGTTAGAATATAAAAGCAATTAATCATCATTGATACATGCTAAATTATGAATTGAATACTGAAATTTTTTTGTTTTGTATTTCAATTCTTAACATAGAAATTTAAAATACATCAGTATCTTGTTAAAAAAAAAATTTAAATTACATCTCAAATTATTTTTGTATCCCCAATAGGAAACTTCCGAGGATCTTCTTTTACCACAGGGAAAAATTGAGTTCAAAAACGTTTCCTTTCATTACACACCCGAGAAGGAAATTCTGTCAAATATTTCCTTCACAGTTCTTCCAGGGAAAACTATCGCCATTGTGAGTTTCAAGAGTATTGAGATAAATTTCAAATTTCAAATTAGTTGTGTATTTATTTCTTGTTACTACGTACATTATTATATTATTATTATTATTATTATTATTATTATTATTATTATTATTATTATTATTATTATTATTATTATTATTATTATTATTATTATTATTATTATTTTTTTTTTTTATTTTTATTATTATTATTATTATTATTATTATTATTATTATTATTATTATTATTATTATTATTATTATTATTATTATTATTATTATTATTATTATTATTATTATTATTATTATTATTATTATTTTAAGTTACTTCTTCTAATGCTATCATCATGGGTTCTATTCTGTTGTCATTTTTGTTTTTTTTTTCTATTTTTAACTATCCCGTACAATTTCAGAATATTTAGAGAGATTCTGATAGACATTTTACCCTCGATATAGAAACAAATAAATTATTTTCTTTTCCCTAGAGGTAGTATGCAAAGTATGGTAGGATGATAGGTAGCTTTTTTTTATATATGTTATAAATATTTTTGTTTGCCAGTGGCACATATTTATGCCTAGGTCAGTCCGGCTGCTGAGTATTAAAAACGTATGATGGCTACAGAAAATTAGTTTTATAATTCTGTTAAAAACTAGAAATAGAATTATTAAACTGATTTTATAAAAGGAATATTTGTGGCACACTGATATAAGTTACGTGTGAGTATGTAAGTTTTCATGTAGATATAGGGAGGAAGGTTTATACTAAAATGGATCTGTTGTCTATGGTGAATTGTGAACTTTGTTCTTTAGATCAGCGGTCTCCAAACTTTTTTGATAGCGTACGTCTAAGACGAAAATAATTCTTAGTTGTACCTCCTATAGGCCTGTAATATCTTATATTTATTGATTTATTTATAGTAAAAATATATATATATATATATATATATATATATATATATATATATATATATATATATATATATATATATATATATATATATATATATATATATATATATATAAACTCGCGGACAAATTTAATGCATCAACCGTAAATATAATGTAAACTCTTTCATTTTTGGAAATGAAGAGCTAGGGTTTGGTTTTATTTGGGTCATACCTAACTTCGGAGTGTATACCGTATGTAACTACACTGTGTATGGAACTAAATGACATAATAAAGACAACCAACCAAATTACGAAATCCCGAAAGTACGTTCATAAGAGAACAAGACGGCAAGACACCAACCAACTAACGAAACAAACCCAATGCTGTAAGTCGTAGCTTGACAAAGACTGTCACAAAGACATCGTCAGAGAAGAGGAACGTGCCATAGGAGTTATCAAACTGTCGGAAGCAGGCTATTCTCAGAGACAGGTGGCTCAGCAACTAAAGGTAAACCAATCGACGGTCATTCGAATCCTTCGTCGGTTCAGGGAGACAGGCAGCAACCGTAGACAACATGATCAGGGTCGCCCGAGGGCGCCGTCCGAGAGAGATGACAGATTCCTCCGTCTGGCAGTGCATCGTGATCGTTTCCAGACAAGCGCACAGCTACAACACAGGCATTTAGTGAGAAGACGACAGAATGAACGTGGAGTACGTATTACAAGGTCTGCCATCGGCCCTCTCCTGATCAGGGAGCATCGGGTTACGATTTCATTTTTCACAAGCGTATGGCGATTGGACACTCACAGATGAGTCGAGGTTCACACTACATGGACCAGATGGACGTCGGCGAATTTGGAGACGTGCAGCATTTTTCTGCCTGCAATATCTACTCCAAGGATTCCTTTTGGAGGTGACTCTGTGATGGTGTGGGCAGGCATTTGTTTGGGTGCTTGCACGGCATTGCATATCGTGAGCAGAGGAACGCTAATGGCTGAAACGTATGAAGAAGACATCCTCCAAGAGTATATAGTGCCCTTCGTATCCTTCATTGGCGTTCATTTTTGTTACTCCATGACAACGCCACACAGCACATTGCACAGGTCGTCCAACGGTACCTACAACATGTAGGGATCAGACTCCTGGCCATTTCTGCGAGGAGCCCGGACATGAATCCCATTGAACATGTTTGGGATTTGTTGGGTTGTGTTCGAGCCCGTGAACATGCTCCGTCCACACTCAGGGAACTTGCAAACGCTTTGACAACATCCCGCAGGAGACCATCTCCAAGATCATTTCATCAATGCCGAATCGCTTGGAGGAAGTTGGAAGGGACAGAGGGGGTACAACCCATTATTAGACACCTTTAGGCTGCATTTCACATTGTAATTTGTAGAATATTGTTGTTGTTTAATAAAATCATCATATCCATATTTTTTTCGTTTTCTTAATTATGCCATTTAATTCCCTACACACTGTCGTTACATACGGTTTATACATTTATACCCCTGTGCAACACTCCCGAGTTAGGTATGAACCAAATAAAAACAAACCCAGCCGTACATTTCCCAATATGAAAGAGTTTAAATTATATTTACGGGTGAAGCATTTGCCACTGAGTTTATATATATATATATATATATATATATATATAGTATATAGTGTTATATATATATATATATATATATATATATATAAAAATTTATATAATATATATATATATATATATATATATATATATATATATATATATATATATATATATATATATATATATATATATATATATATATCTCTATAGTATATATATATATATATATATATATATATATATATATATATATATATATATATATATATATATATATATATATATATATATGAAGTTTATTTAAT
>JABUQX010114344.1:0-41471 GCA_015478945.1 Trachelipus rathkii | reverse complement strand
CTTGTAAAACTAATAAATATACTAACATTTCTTTTACAGAAAGCAATATCACATCATGTGATTCATATTAAATAGCTTTTGATACTAATATTAAAAAGGGATGTTTTGAAATGTTAAACAATCTAAGTATCTGACCGAAGTATTTGATAATTGATTCGAGGGCCAAACACCTAGAGGATCCTAAAGAAACTCACTGTATAACATTTTAAATAACTATTCTTACAGCTTTGATACTAATGTTTTGAAGTTAGTTTTTCTTTTTTAACAAAGTTATTACTACTTAGAAAAGTAAATTGTCTCAAGAAGATCATCGTCATAACATTTATAATAATGTTATTTATTCGCTTATGTAGATGTAAACCTTTCAAGAGTTAGTTTCTTTTTAAACAAAGTTACTACTACCTTAGAAAGTAAAACTAGTGCTTAACTGTCACAAAAAACATTTATAATAATGTTTATTTATCGCTTACGTAGATGTAAACTTTAAAGAAACTTTGATAGTCTAAATGGTATACGAATGAAACTAAAGCCCAAAGAACCATAAAAGTAGTGGTAATTATTAAACTAAGTCTAATGCGGATGGACATTTTTGATGAGTGATTAGTTAAATAAACCTCAAATTTAATTATTAACGTTTAAGTAACAAATTTACTAAAAATTAATATTAAGATAAAAATTAAAAGAAAAAAACTTCCATACCTCCGCTCTAGAAGTAGAATCAAAGGAAAGTAATCAAAATCACCGTTTGACCAATATCCAAAAAATAATCGTTCTAGGTCAACCAAGTGATTTACCAAAGCCAATAACACCTGCGAGATAATAATTTAATTTGTTTTAGATAACATAAAAGGGAATCGTAAATCCAAGATGGTAAAATTTTCTAAAATGTAATATTTTTATGGGAAAAGGCGCCAATGTGAATTTCAACCACACACAAATCCCAATTGCCGTTATATATCTAATTTTCTTCTTCTATTTAGATCTTACGCAGATTTTGGATAAAATACACATACTTCTCATGTATGGAAATGGGTAACAAGAAGGTTTCGGTGCTTGTCACATTCCAAGCATTATTCCAAATATACTTACCCAGTTCACAGAAGACTTTCCTTAAGAGTGGACTCAACTTGGAACCTATGATAGAACTTTTTTATTCACTTTTTCTTCGACTCTTCTAGGGGGGTTCCCAAAGACAAGTTTCATAGGTTTTCACAAACAAAGGGGGTGGAAACAAACCTTCTTTTTTCTTTTTCTTTGTCAACTAGTTCTTGTCCTTGCTTCAATGTTGATTGCTTCCTCTCCTGAGATAAACAAAATGGATTTTTCATAATAAACCACGCTGCTCCATTCTCGGAGAAGGGGGCAGTATCGTGAATCGATCATTATGCCCTTCGCAAACTATAAGTCGATAAAAAAACCATTGCAAGGAAATGTTAGAGAGTCTTTGTGCTTTCTCGGCTGCTCCATACCAATAAAATTGTTTGGCCAAAAAGAGCGCTTTCCCACACGCTCGTGTTAATGGTTCTCCAACATCAACCTGACTTAGAAAACCATTTACAAGGCCGATCTGTTTTATTCTTGCCACATTCTATCTTTGCCAACCCAATTCGAATATGAACGTTGCCAAAGGACGGAAGTCCTGAACGACTAAGAATTCTTGGCTCCCGTAGACCCTTTACGCATATTCTAGCCCCCCAAACCTCGGGCCAAAAAACAGGTCACAGGCACCCAAGAGAGCTTGGACATACCTCATTCTTTCATCCGTCAGTTACCTGCAGCGCGTAGTGCATTAAGAAGTTATAGTTAAAGTGAAATCATTTGAGAAAGGGATTTAATATATAATTAAAGTACGAAATCATTTATAAAGGGACTTTAAATTATCACATAGCGAATTTTACTATATAAAGGGAAATCTAATTAACGTAATTAACGTACCATGTCTAACCAAAAACATTATACATTATCTATAACATGTGTATATGTGGATTGCATTAAGCCTATATATATACTCTGTCTGTATATATATATATTATACTATATATTACATAACTATATACTCAATTATATGATATATATGGTTCGATTGTAATCATATTATGCATTTAGATAAAAACAATCGTCAGTTACTAAACATTTTACACAGCATAATACAGTGTATGTGGAGTTGAAAAAGAACTTATTATTCGAAAGAAATTAATGAGTGAGATGTAGCCCACATGAGTCCAAATGACAGTGAAGTTAATGTTGACCTCACTCTAATCAGATGCCTACCTCAAATTAGTTTGCCAAAAGATGAAGCTGTTGATTTGATGGCGGAGGTATGCAAACCAACATAAAGCTTCATTTAGATAATCAAAATTAGATGAGTATGCAATCAATACATATAATAATAATAATAATTAATTAACATAATAATAATAATAATAAATATAATAAATAATAATATTATATAATAATAATGCAATAATGATAATGATATATTATATAAAATCATCATAATAATAATACATAATAATGATTACAAAAAATTGGATATATATAATAAAATAATAATTACTTATAATATAAATATTGTGTAGATGATCTAGATCAGATATTGTATTGTTATAATTTTTTAGAGTCTTTTCAGTTTCCTCTTAATTCTGGGAATTCAATGTTTCACGTTTTATTGGAGTCTGAATTACGATGGTAGATGTGGGTATGTGTGAATGGGTTATTTTAGTTTAAATTGTCGTTATTTTTCTATGCATATTTTGTACTATGACTTTTTAATATAGATCATTTAAAGTGTTTCTAATTACCCCTCTTTACCCTTTATTACTTTTCAATAAGACTATTTATTAAACTACCAAATAAGGAGTGAAAACTCTCCTACAGAATTAAAGCATATAAAAGTGAGAACCTTTTATAAATCAGATAAGAAGATAAGGAAGTGAGACTCTTCCATGGAAATTGGCATTCTTGGTTATTGGTTTCTCGTGTTGATTTACTGAAGGGAATCTGATATCTAAATACTTTAAGCAGCCAGGCTGCCGATGAATTCCAACATTGTGTGAAGGATCCATTAGCCTCATTATAATAGCTTGGTATAAGTCGTACGGGAACGCAATTGAAAAATATTCATCGTAGTGGGTGCAGAGTTCCAACAAGGCGAATAAGCGAATGAAGGAGTAAGCAACATAACGAAAATTGTTGCAGAAATAAAAGTAAATAGAACGACACAAAAGAGTCAACCAAATAACATACACAAGAGGAAACAAAATATAAAGTTATCTTTATATATAACTATATATATATATATATTTAAATGTCTTATATGTATAGCTATGTATTTATCTATGAATATATATACAGTACTATATATAATATAAGTTTCATAAAGTACTTGTTACTGTACTTGCAGTTTCTAAAACAACTGTACTTGTACTTGTACTTGTTACTTGTAGTGGTTGAGGGCTGCCTGTACTTGTACTTGTAATTGAACAATTCTAGAGTACTTGAACTTGTACTTGATACCTCTGAAAAAAATACCCTTGAACCCACCCTGATATACTCATATATAATCTTACTTGAATATTATCATCACTTATACCTATAGTAGTATATATTATATATTATATATATATATAATAAATATATAATTATATAATAACTAGACTACTATTCATATATATAGTATATATATATAATACTATATATATATATATATGTATCATATATAATATTATATATATATATATATAGTATATATATACTTATATATATATATAATTATATATATATACTATAATATATTAATATATATATATAGTATATATATATATATACGTATAATATATATATATTATATTATATAGTATATATATTCTATATATATATATATATATATATACTATAATATTATATAATATATATATTATATATATTATATATATTATATATATATAATATAATATTATATATATAATTTATGTATATATAATATAATTTATATATTATATAATTCTATATATATATATATAAATATATAGTTATACTTATACCTATACTATAATTATCATTATATCAATTATAATATTATATTATATATATATATATATAATATTATATATTACTTATATTATATATATTATCACTATATAGTAATAATATAATATATATGATATATATATTTATACAGTATATACTATATATACTATATATATATATATATAATAATTTATAATACTAATATATATATATACTAGCTATAATATATATATATATATATATATATATATATAATATATCTATATAATTATATATATATATATATAGCTATATACTATGTATATATACTCATATTTATATATACTAGTATCATAATTACGGTACTATATATATACAGTATACTAATTCTATATATGTAAAATATTAATCCGTACTACTACATTATATATAGTATATAATATATATATTTATACTACTTAACAAAGTAATTATTATATAAGCATACTATATATCCATATATATAATATAATAGTAATATATAATATACTATGTATATAATATATATATATACTTATATATATATATATATATCATATATATTTAATTATATATATATATATATTATTATCTTATATATATATATATATATATTATACATATATATACTATATATAGTATATTTATATAAATATAATATGTTAATTTTTCTATTATAATTCGTATATATATTTTATAATACTTATATACTATACTATATATATAATTTATGGGATTATACTATATACTTATATACATATATTATATTTATATATATATATATATATATGTTATAAGTATATATATATATATATACTACTTACTTATATATATATTATACTATATATATATATATATATACCTATATTATTATTATTAATAATTATCCTATATATATACTACTAGTATTACTATACGTATATATATATATATATATAACCTATAGCTTATATGGGGTAGTCAACTATATACTACTATATATATATATACATATATATATATATATATAGTATAATAGAAGATTACTATATAATATACTATAATATTATAAATAATATATATATACTTATATGATATATATATATATATATAGTATATAGTTATATATATATATATAGATATATATATATTTACCTATACACTTTATATGATATTATACATATATATATATAATATATCTTATATATATATATATAGTATTTATATATATATATATATCATCCTATGTATAAGTATATTATATTTACTGTTAACTTTGCTAAGCTATAAATAATACCAAACTCAACAAATTGAACATATACTTCTTGGCGAAAAATATTTAAAATTAATAAACTGCATTAAACTAATAAGGAAATATAAAGGTGCTTGACCTTTTATAAATAATTACGGGCAACTGTTATATATGCTTAAGGACCTACAATTTACTGTGAGTCCGCTGTCAATAAGAGTTCGTGCTGAGGGCTCTACCATCAGAAATAATAATTCATAATTCTACAGAGCATCCGCTTCGCATTTTGGAATCACAAGGATTAGGCAGCAATTAAATAACTTATTAGTTTCAACAAATTAAATTTGACCATTTCAGAACGAATTGCACTGTTCGTAAGTACTTAAGGAATTTCAATTTAGAGAAAAGTATTTCAATAAATATTTCCCAACATAAAGCTAGTTGGATATATAGTCATATCTTAAGTAGAACTTGCAGTGTAATGCTTAACACAATTTAAAAGTTGCTATAAAACAAAAACAACTTTTCCGGAGACGATGGTCACAAGTACTGACTTTATCAGCCTTGTTTTTTTACTAATATTATGATCAAGGAGGATTGTCGCGATACATATTTCGCAGCCTTGCGCTCAATGTGGTGAAATTTTAAGGAAAACACTGAAATCACGTTTCTAGCTGAAAATGTTATTATAATTATTTTTAAAAAATAATAAAGTTTAATAAATAAATTAATATTTTAAAGACAACTAAATTATGAAGTTGTTTATTTATAATTTTTTAACCATCTCCCAGAGAGAGATTTAGCTGTGGGGGCTAGCGCATGACTATTTATAATGAGTTCTAGCTTTGGACTTAATGAGCTATGTCACACCTTTCAGGGCTTGCTGACGTTTAGGTTACCAAAACTATCTGCCCTCCCGAGACATCAGTGCGCTTATCACCATTATTTTGATTTAATCTTATCTAGTCGGTCCTATCTATTTATTAATGTGTAGCGAAGAGTGATTACAAATTACTTATTGAAATGGGTATTGAATATTTTGGTCCATACTTGTCTTAATATCCTATAAACTATTCTATTTGTCTGTCATTACCAATTACAACCTCCATAACTCGCATACCCATCATCCAGTAAGGGACGAGGCTTTAAAGATGGGATTTCGTTATTACCACTATATCATACTTTGATTTTTTTTTTCCCGAAGAACAGATTTGACTAGTATTCAGTTCATAGCTTCCCTTTCAGATCTAATAGTAAGGCTGGATACCATAGTTGTTCTAAACTGTATATAAAATAATTGCTCTTGCAGTATCAAGAGTGCTTTTCTAAAGAACCCCTGTTCAGGTTGCCTGTGTTCCAGACTTCTTCATTATGCATCCTTTTAAAATAAGAGAAGTATTTTACAATTCAACCGAATGAATTTGATAGTTAGGAGTATGATTTGGTTCAGAATCAACTAGCGTCTGATCTAAGATGTGAGAGGCCCTGCTTGTTAATTAGCCATGTTTTTATATAAAAGGACAAAGTTGTTATAAGTTCCGAAACTGAATTGTAACCTTCTTCCATAACATTACGAAATAACATAGCAAACTTCGAAGTGATCGTCATTTGAATGCTCAGTTGAACATCCATCGACGTTGACCAAGCTCTGTGAATATTGCGAACACGACTATTCGCTGAATTCGTTTCATGTTAAGTTCATCCACTAGAATGCGTTGACGTGTCCCATATGACATTCCATCACGATTACACACATTGTGGATGTTCTGGCGATGGTTATCATAGGTTTACCAGAAAACCGTTTGAAAACGCTAGTAAAAAATTGTCACCACCCATCGTCAAGCGGACTAGTTCTTAAAATGAATTGATTTACATTACCGACACTCAGTGAAATAATAGCGATAACATCTATTGTCCAGTTTACCTGTTCAGCTCTCATTAGTCACCAATGATAATGACGCCAGATAAAGTCAATGACCCTGGGATATTTAAAAGGATTACAAATTCATAGATGTTTAGGGACGTCAGTGCACTGATGGATATTATTTAAAGCCGCGACACTTGATTTTTTTGCATCTAACAATACATGATCTAAAGACCCTGTTCTATATTGCTACTGTTTAGCTTGCTGGCGGAATCCAGTAAACCTATGGTTTCTAATATAAAATTAACTGTACTATCTAACTCCCAAATGCTGCATTTTCTAACCATAACTATAGGGAGAGTTGTATCTTGACAAAAGGATAGCGATTTGTATAGTCATAAGTTAAGTTGTAACATTTAGATATTCTACCCTTTGATCTTAATAAAATGTCATCACCATCCAAAATCAAACTTCTACAGCTAGTCTCAACTAGTGTGTGGGTATTGCCACCTTGGATGCCGATTCTTATAAAGAATGCTCAATCTCTTTAGGTATTAGTGAAAAGTGTTTCTGTACTCTTTTTGATCCAATATTATAAAGAAAAGCCAAATCTCTCTCTTTTTGCAGCCGCTTAGATTTTTGCTTAGACAACATAAACAAATAACTAGTTTATAATTTATTTACCTTTGTCAAATTTACTAAATTTATATTTATTCCAATATATTCAATTAAATAAAATATGTTGTATTTAATACATTTAGTTTATTAAAAAATTAATGTAGCATAGAAACTAAATTCTGGGAGAAAGTGAAAGCATTTGGAACATTTGTGCCACCTTCTCCTAGATCCTTCAAAGCCACTCTGGACCATGTTGTCCAACATGATTTACATTTTTCGGCAAAACTATTGTCTTCAAAAGGCTAACCCCTGGTCAAAAGGTCTGCTGGGTTTGAGCAGTCTTGCACAATAGTTAAAAATGAATTTTGTTTATATTTACTTCTGATGTCATCACACAAAGTGATTACATCTTTTAACCTGTTATTAACATACTTAGCCTTGACCTTGGTTTCACCCTGTCAAAAGCCCAATTAAGAACCTACTTGTAGAGTCTCACACCTATATTTACACTATTTCAAAATATGATGTTAAAATCTAAAGCAGTCCTAGAATAGGTGGAGTATGCTTTTAAAGCTAAAAGGACTCACTAATAGTTCTTCTAAGGTTGACTTAAGTATACAGGTCTTTGTTAAAGTGTGTTGGCTGAAACTATAAAGGATTATTTTTAATCCTTCACTTTGAACCATATGCAACAGAACCTAACATTTATAGGCAGAAACTGTCACATATTCAGACCATAGGATTCACTTTCATTCACAACTTGACGTGGAAACTCAATCCTACTCAATTCATTTAAATCCTCCTTCAGTATTACCTGCCATATCAGTCCAACTATATTCCCCAGGTAATTTGTCATCCGCCATTCCTTCTCTTTAGCTTCCAAAACATCTTTCTCAATAACAACTTCCCTTGTACCAGGATAACCTAGGTATTAGTAAAGTCTAAAGGGATCAAAAGTTGGAAAGTTTCAGAAAGTGATCCTGTCGCTTTGTACTACTCACCGGTCCGTATAACTTACTGTATGGACACTTGCAAAGGAATCTTCTTTAAATGCATTATACCCAAGAACCTTCTCATACTCATTGTATCACTGCTCCACCGTCCTGACCATCCTTCTCAATCACTCTCACACAATCTATGCTCACAATTATATTCAAGAGCGAAGTTCAACCCCCCTGGTTCATTCACTTTCAAAATTAAGAAAGCGAGATCTAAGACCATTTCCATTCTTTGCCATTATTTGCTGAGAATAATCACTAAAAAAAATTAGAAGGACAAGATCTCCCTACACTTGTATCATCAGCGGAACTTTCTACATGATGTGGTTCATTACTATTTTTTTTAATGGAGATATGAAAGGGGACGTGTATAAACCGACACAGTAAAGTTTAAACCTGAAAGAGATTAATTCATCTTTCTGATACCATAAAAAACATTTAATTTGTTTGTGTCATATTTCGTCTCTTAAATTTGATAGACAAGAAAGGCTTGTTTTAGATGTCACATAAGGACAACATAATTTATTAGTTTCTGAAATACTAAAAGTATTTAAATGTTAATGTGTTATCAATTCGCTAAACAGCATAAGAAGCCTGCATTCTACGGAAGGGCTGTCTTTATGAATATTTTAGGAAGAGCAATTTATAGACAGGTCTTATCTTAGTTGTGATCTGCTCGCTTCACTTTTAATTATCAGGTCTGTGTAGTGTATAGAAACAAACCTTAATTTAGGATATTTACAATCGAGATTGATTATCTATGACAAATATTTGAGAAAAAAATAATTATTATAACTATTCTACAAGTCCTTTGTGCTTAAGAGAAGAATATACTGTATTTTTCGACATCCAAATGTCATTTCTAACAGTTTATACAAGGCACATTTTTTAATTTTTTCTTCGTAAGAAAGGAAGTTTGACATAATAATTGCCATCCTGGAATGAATTATCATTCTTAATTTTTTATTATTCAGCTCATTCATAGTGGGCTGTAATCGTTATCCTCTATAGTAGTAATACCAATAGTTTCCATGGACAACAAATATTCAAGTCCATGTTCTACTTCAGAATCATCATAAATATTATCAAAAGGGTGAAAAATAACTTTTAATAGGATTTTAAAAATAAATAGTCGCAATGGTTTACATTCTACTTAGGCAGACTTCTCCTCTTCACTATCAATGGAGATTGGCTTTCACTTAACGTTATTCTGAGATGATTGATTCTGGTTTAAAATTTTTGAACATACCTATAGGTAAAACTTTCATTTGCCATTGTTAAAAAGCAATGCGACATCTAATTAACCTAATTAAAAGAAGAAGAAATTGAATAATGTCTGATTGCACGCCAGAAAAACTGAGATCTATGTCAAACATTCATGGGTCTGTCCAGCTGTTATCCAAACCACGACTCTATTTCATACCCGATTCCAATTCCAGTTCAGATTCCAGTTCAGATTCCAGATCCGATTTCAATTCTGATTTCAAATGTCCATCTTAAATACTATGTGATTCCAATTCCGAACTCCTTCCCAATTTCAATTTTTCCTCTGAAACTGCTGCACAATCCAATGCTGGGAAAAATTCGCTGTTTTGACTACCAATTGGAAGTTGGAATATTGGTACTCTAATCATGTAAATTATCAAAATTATTAATCTAAAAACCTGTTCATCGGGGGGGGGCCGCCAATTCTTATTTTTTAAAAAGATATGTAAGAGCCAGTTGACTACAATGTATCTATTGCTCTCTTAACTGTAACCTTTTGTATGGCCCTTTACAAGAGATTAGAAAGAGAAACTTCGTGGCATTAACAAATACACTTTAATCCATCATTTTTGTTGGAACACTTAATAATTAAGCAGCTGGAGGACGTCATGTTCGTTTGTGGACTATGCACATACGCCGGATGCGCTTTCTAATGTATGCAGAACCTTAAAAGAATTAAATCCACGGCGTCTCATCACTGTATTTGGTTGTGGACATGAACGCAAACGGCACAATGATGACACACATGTTATGCTCTTTGGCACGTTTACTACGCTGAAAGCAACTGTTGAGGGATACTTGTCCATAAATAGACTGAGGTGATTTTTTAATTGACATAGCTTACAAATTGTAGGGTTGTAGTTTGAGTTTCTTATTTTATATTTACTATACATTATAGAGTCTTTACTATTTATTTACCAGTTTATAAAAAGTTTTGCAAGAGATATAGAATTAGGAGGTTAGTAGCTTGAAAAAACTTTATTTTCACTTTAGCTTGCTACTGATATAAGCCTTCCTATTATTGGGACAAATACCTAAGTTGTAACCCTCATTACTAATTGATCAAAAACATCATGTACCAGAGTAGGATAATTTATTTTGCAATTTTATGTAATTATTCACTTTTAAACACTTTAGGCAATTTTTGAAATCATTATACTTACTCAAGAGTAGTTATTCCAGGCTGTCATGCCAGCTTCTAAAAAGTCTACTCCATAACTCTTAAGTTCATGAAACAACTATAACACTAGATCGCAAAATGCAATAATTTTCAATTTCGACGACAGAAAATTGGAAGCCTTTCATCTAACTTAAGATCTAAAAATATTATTTATATATTCATTAATTATCGAAAGGCCTATCAAGAAATTTTTCTTTAATTAACCTTACAGGCTATGTCATAGTAGTTTTCATCTGTAATAGACAGATGGCTTACTACTTTAAGAGCATAATTCCTTTAAAAAACTAATTACGCATAATAGGTAAGCTTTACTGAATTGGTTAAATTACTCCTATTACCGATTAAATTAATAAATTATTAAGCGACAATGTGGAAAAAGTAAGGTTATTTTTTCACCAATCATCAAATACTTTCGCCACTGCACTAACACGGCAGTTTGCGCCAATCATTGTATATTACACCCTCTATTTAATTACAATCCCGACATAAATTCACCTCAGAGTTAATCTTATCAGGCCCATTTAATCTTTTATACACAAATTCTTTAGGAACAACTATTCTTTCAAAGAAGGGACACGATACCTACTTTCAGCCTGGCACCAGACTTCCTCTCGATGTGAGCCCAGCATGAGGCTAATCCACTCTTGACCTTCCGTCCAAGCCACCAAGAATTAAAGAATAAGAAGCGCAATTCTCAAATTATCTCACATTCATATCAGGAGCCAACGAGCCAGTGTGCTAATTTGACAATCTTCTTCATCCAAACTCTTTAAATTAGAATAGACTTCCTGTTCTCAATATCAGTATTCTACAAGCTCTAATAGAGGGCTCTGTCTAATTATTACTTATTCATTACCAAAGCAAGTTAACTTTTTACTATTAGTAATTATTGCCTTGAAATGAGATCTCTTGTTCTTAGTCAAACTTTAACACAGAAGCTTTACAAGAGCCTAAGGCTTGAGCTTCTTCATCAGTTAGGCCATTAAATTTTTGATTAGGTATGATTCAACTTAGCACTGATTAAATAAAATTTAATGTATTTGTAGCAATAATTTAATTACCATAGCCTTTAATATCTAATCATATTTTAACCAGATCGAATAGAATCCAAATTACGTAGCCTTAGCCATCTCTCCCATTCAAAAGGACCAAAGACAGGTGGCTCAGATGGTTCAGCTTGTAAACAAATACCATCGCTATAGTGAAATTCCTTTCTTACGATGGCTTTAAATTTTGAACCATCGAAGCTCTAAAAAAAAAAAAAAGAGAGAGTGAGAGAAGAAAAAGAAGAAAGATTCCTTTTAGCAAAGAAGAAAAAAAAACAATAGTAAATTACAAGAAAGCATAGAAAAGAGAGAGTTATTCATTGGTTTTCTAGATAGGAATATTTTCAATATTAGACAACCAAATTTCTCCTTATTTTTGTTTGCTAAATATGCAAATCTATTGAAGAGAAAATTGTACGTTTTTATTGAGGATCTTGATTTGAAAGAAAGAATGAAAATACAAAGGACGACAAAAAGGGTAATGGAAGAAGAAATTGTCGCATATTGGTTGCTGATTTCAATGATGGCGATAAAAATTTTTTTTATTATAATTTGTCATTAATTGTGTTTCTAATATGTAAACTGTATTCTTCTCCTTGTAGCTATCGTATCGACCTTTCTTGAACTGTCCTTATCTATTGTGCAGTATGTAATAGCTATAAGTAGGTTTATAAAGGGCGCAAATCTCAAAGATATTTTAATTGCACAGACATATGTACCTTACGTCTGCTTTTGGAAATCTCTTTCAAATAATCCCCAGCCAGGGTCACCACGTGATGTGAAAAATTTCCCAGTTCCCACATGTATATTAGAGAGAGAGAGAGAGAGAGAGAGAGAGAGAGAGAGAGATGAAGAGAGATGAGAGAGAGAGAGGAGAGAGAGAGAGAGAGAGCAGAGAGAGAGAGAGAGAGGAGAGAGAGAGAGAGAGAGCGGAGCATGTAAGTGCAATATTTCCATATAGTTGTATGGGAACGATGCTTCCACATTTCCTAATTATACATGGAAAAACACCCAGGGTATCAGAATGCCAAATAATGCCCGCCAAAATAACTTAAAAACTGTTAAAGATGAGCTAACCAATAGGAGAGGGCCAGATTAAATTGTAAGGTGAAGAAGGCGTCTTCAACGCGCTTCACCAGGAGTTGGCTTCGATATAGTGCCAATGGCGGACGTACTGAAAACTCGTCTAATATATTCAAACTTATTGAATTCAATCCTTGAATTCTTATTCTGAAAACCATTAATATTATATCAATAATTGTTTAAGTTGCCCAAGCAATAAAGGGATTTTGTAAAATTTAGACTTCGTACAAGCTAAATGCTTAGCGCCAATACTTAGTCAGATAACCGGCAGCTTTGCCGAGATATATAATAGGGCTTTATTAACTGTGTTTATGAAACTTAAATATATTGTGCCATTATTAAATTACATGCAAATTCATTATTGTTGATGTACCATAAAATTTCACTTTGCAAATTAATAAAACTTTTGACGCTGGCCCCATTCTAACACTTCTTCCTCCACTTTCTCCAATTCTAACTCTACACATTTGATAATTACTGTATATATGATATATTTTATTTTGTGAAAGTATTATATGAAAACTAGCATTATTTTTTTAATTTTAATTTTCAGGAGTGATCTATTTCTTATTAAAGTATTTACTTTTTAATTATAATATATTAGTTATATATATATATATATATTATATAATAATATATATATATATGGTCAGCCTTCAGAAAGCAACATCACTGTAAACCATAAAACTGCAACAGCTACACTAAAACAATGATGATATAATCTATAATCTGCAATAAATTTTAGAAATATGTTTTTAATAAGAATGTGTTAAATTTAATAAATAAGAAATTAGTTTTTTTTGAAGCCAAATAACTTTTCCATATTATTTTACAATGAAACGTAAGATTTTAGCCCTATTTTTTGCGTATATTTATCGCGTAATTTTTTAATTTTAAAAAAATATATGATGTGATGAAATAGGGCCTTTTTTTATGTTTCGTTTCTATATATTTTTGAATTTATCATTATTATTATTGTTATCGTCGTCGTCATCAACAGTTTTTGGAAAATCAAAAGTGATAATCTTAGCAAAAATTTAATTTTATTACCAAAAAGTACAATCGTGAGTCTAAAAACTAATAAAAAACAATATCGTCATATATTGAAGGTTTGACATGAATATTATGAATATTACAGGAGTAGATTGGCTCGTATAACCAGAGCGTTCGAACAATATGTATATCGGGGGTTTATCGGAGAGAAGGTTTTTGATTTCTTTGTATATCTCGCCTCTAGTGAGCGATTCTTAGGCACCTTCGTTATCATTTTTTTCTTGCGTTTTTTTCAATTTTATTTTCGACTAAATTAACGAGCCTAACAAAAAACTCAATATCGTCGTATATCGAAGGGTCTACATCTAGGGTTACGGGAGAAGAATGGTTTATATCACCCAATCTTTTAAACAAATCGTCTATTGGGGAATTATCTGAGAGGAAGTTTTTGATCTTGCGGAATATCGCGCCGCTAGTATCTAAATTTAGACAAAAGCTAAATATTGGAGAGGCTCGGGAGTCAGTCGCGCTTACTAAAATGTTCTTGATTGGGAACTCTCTTTTGCAAAGATCGTTGCAATAATGAGTGAACAGCGGTTGCGTAGAAATCATCTTCGAAAGATTCTCCTTCTCGCAAAAATAGTCGAAAATCAATTCCAAAGTATCTAAAGATTCTCCGAGTCCGAAAATCTGGTGATGATTAAAATTTTTGATGTTGCACCGATCGAGAAAGACCGATACCTTTTTAAGGCTCGGGAAGATCTCGAGGGTACGGTATAAGCTCTCGCAAAAATAGATTTTCAATTCTTCTAATTTTTCGCACATTCGTACGGGCGTCTCGTCTCTTTTCACGTCGTTTAATACCAGATTTAAAATAGAATTCGGGCCGCACTCGATTTCTAAATTTTCGAGGTTCGGAAAAGCCTTTAAAAATTTCAGATCTAGTTCTTTATTTATTAGATATTCACTCCGACTTCTCCATCTCTTAGCGTCCTTGTCCGGAACCATTTTTAACTTACGAATGTTCTCAAACTTAAAATTTTTATTCACTTTCTCGTTAGTATTAAAAATATAATTAAAATCGCAAAAATTAGTTATTTTCAGTTCAACGAAACCGTCATTTTGTTTGGCATTATTTTCCAGGACTTTGTGAAACTTTTTGACGTCCCACAAATTCAGTATTTCTTTTTCGAGGCCGCTATGAAAAGAAAGGCATCGACACCCGTAATTGTAAGTGCGATTGAACGCGTCGCTCATGACAGATGTCAACACCAAGCGAATCCCGAGGCATAGGTGACAAAACGGCATTTTAAATTCGCAACGTTTGTCGCCGCGCTCGAGGAGCTCGTCGAATTGTTTTTCAAATATCGAACAATCGTCTTTCAGGAATTTGAAGCGTTTCTCACTCTCGGGCCCCTCGGTAAACTTCCATTCGACCAATCTTTGGCTCTCGATATCAACCGCCACGATAAAGTTCAAAAAAGTTTTTACCACGCATGTTCTGCAGGGTTCGTGCGTTTTAATGCACTTTTTGGGAAACAAAGCGTGCCTCGGAAATAATTCCCTCTCCACCGAATAATCGATAATCAATTCTAAATTCTCGGCATTTGTTTTATAAATTAGAGATAATACGCTATCGATATCGATGATATTTGAGCGATTTCGCCAGTACATTTTGATAGTTCTAACGTTTGTTGATAACGGAAGGTCCAGATATTGATCGATTTGATCGTTGTCTAAAATTAGTTTCTCTACGACCTCATCATTTTTTCCGAGTCCATAGGCGGTGGTCAAAGTAGGCACGGTCGACCACGCGAATGCGTCGGTGGTTAAATCGTCTCCTTTTCCGATAGTTTGATTCATTATTTATTTATCGACATAGATAAATAAATATATATAGATATCGATAGCCTCGTGACTTTACTTCGTCTGTCTTAAATGAAACACCCACTTACAATCGTTGAAACGTCGTATTTGTTGAAATATCAGCGATAACTGAAGACCAAACCTTATTTTTTCCCTCTTTATATACTTTCGATTCTTTTTTATGTCCGTCCTGTGAGATGAAAAAAAGGTTTGGAGGAAATAAAATAATTGCGCCTAAAAAAATTAAATTTTTATAAATTTTTTTTATTAGTCTTTAAAATAACTCATTGTTATCGACGATCGAGGAAACTATTAAATATAGAGAATTTTTAATACCGTCTGTCGTTCTCATGCGGATCGCCGTTTTAAACTAAAATGAACGATAAAAGTATAGAGATCAAAAGTTTGAGCGTATACGCGTTGGATTTTAAGAGCTAAAGCGTTGTGTGAAGTAGCAGCGACATTATATCTTCAATTTTTTGGTCAAAACATTTTTTCATAGTGTTTTTCTCTAATTAATATCATCGAAAGTTTAGTCGAAATTCTTTTTTCTTTTATTAACGCTTCTCCAAATTTAACTATCGTTAATATAAATCTACGGTGGTGTCTTTTGGGATACCTCCTGAACAGACTCCTTCAACTCCCGCTGCTAGAAAAAGCCTATCGAAAAAATTCACGGGATCAAAACATGGGGTTTCTCTAATGTAATGCAAATGTGGTGGTCTGTTTTATAATCTTTCCCCTTCTTAATTGGCCTGGTGAAAAAAATTCTTATGCAAGCATGTTCATCACATAGGGAATACTAATAAAAGTTGTAACCCTCCTGTGAAACACGTGGTTACAACGAAATTTGATTCTTGTATCTAGAGAGCCAGAAAAGTTCGTTATTGGAGATGCGTAAGTCGTTTTGTAAGATTTTCGAAAATCTATTATCTATCTCGTGCATAAGTGTTCTGTCAACCTTCGTGAAACTCCCCCTATCTTTTATAGCAGTATTTAGGCACGAGTAACAGGCTTTCCCATGGTTGCATCTAGAGGAAATCCCGTCTGAACAAAGCAAGAATTTTCTGAGCTATAGTCTTAGTTCACCTCTTCAAAGGGTTTAAGAAGAGTAATACAATTACATAAAAATCGTATTATCATCACTGTTCAGGTTCAACTTTGTTCGAAGCATAAGGCGTGACAGCATCATTTCTTTTCCAGATCCCTGCGTGCTCAAGCTATGTTTTAAACTATATTCCGATACGATCTGAACATTTTGCGTTACAGAAGTTGACGGAACATTTTCTGCATAATCCATGAAAATGAATTACTATCCGCTGTATCCGCAAAAATTCATGCGGATGCGGATAGAAAAAATGATGCGGATATCGCATATGCGGATGCGGTATGCGGGTATCACGTTAACACTCTATATATATTCTGATATATATATATATATTATTAATATATATTTATATATATAGTATATATAATAGAATATATATTAATTATTATTATATATATATATATATATATATATATATGAAAGTATATATAGAGGGGAGAGAGAGAGAGAGAGAGAGCAATTTTTTTAATATATTTTTCAAATAATCGTCATCGTCATCTTACATCGCATCGTCATCGTCGAAATTTACATCAATCGTCATGCGGTCATGTCATCGGCAAATAATTTCATAATCGTCCATCACTAATATATATATATTATATAATATATTATTAAATATATATATATATATATATACTATATATATATAATAATATATATATATAAGTATATATTATAAAATATTATTTATATATATTTATTATATGAGTTTTAGCCACAATTCTACTTATATAAATATGCTACTAGGGTGCGGAGCGGGAACCCAACTTCAATGCACCCTTACCAAGCCTCTTTCCCCACTGCGACCCGTTCAATGAAAGAGAATTTTCAATGGATTATATCGCTTTGTTGCATTAAGTATTGAAATTCAAAATATAGGGAAAGTTGTGCTTGAGAGACATGCCATTTTCTGCTTTCTGTTGATAGTCTGTTGTCTCTTTTCATTCTTATAAGTAGCTCCAGCATTGATAAGATACCGTCTCTCACTTGGAACACTAAGTGTAGACAGGCCAAGTATTTCTTGCAAGTTTAACTTAAGGCTGGTAACAGTTTTGCTTAACACTCCACCAACTGATGGGATCGTCATTTTTGATTGGTATACTAGTCGTTTTTTCTTGTGATAGTTTTTCAAACATTATGCCACTTCCTCTTGTTGGTAATCGCGTGTTTTTCTTCTCCATCACTACTTGGACTGTATATTAATTCTTCGCCAGTTATTTGATTTTCACTTGTAGAAGGTAGTGGTTCGTAGATTTAGTTTTTTCCTTCTTTAAATGGGTGCCTCTCCGTCTTTAATTTTCCGATGTCTATTCTCGCTGATTCCTGGATAGAATTTCCGGGGTGGGTCGTTAGCTGCAACCTTGTAAATTTCAATTCTTTAAAACTCAACTTCTTCAAAATATATATATATATACCACGTTCCTAATGTTCCTATCTCTTTCGATGGGTTTCTCTCGTCTATCTGTATGACAATATAAACTCCTTGGCTTAAACAAAACAAGAAAAATGTCTGAAACCTCACATTCATCAACGGTTGCTACAGGCGCCTCAAAGGAAACTGGGAGTTCCTGTTTTAGACGTGCGAACTTTTTCCTCTCCAGTTACCCAGTTATTACAAGGGCCCATCCGCCTTGTAATGGAGTACTGTCTCTATATCTGGGGGGGCTCAGGTTCACTGCCTGGCTCTGGATAGGGAGAGTGAGAGAGCACAGTACTTATCATTACGACGTGTATCCGATAATGCTATTAGTTCTGGTTGACCGTGGCTACTTGCGGCGCGATGTTGGTGGCTTTATCTCTTTTCCTATGGCTACCGTAGCTGCAAGTGCCTTCGAGGAGCTTTCCACTCGCGTGCCACCTTCCTTTAAGACAACGGCCCTCTAGCACGAAAGCAGGGTGCTGTATCGGCAGCATGAGTTTTGTGTGATATTAGCAACTCCAGACTAGTTCGCTGTGGTGCCTCCTTCTTTCCTGCCACCTCTGTTCGGTGGAATTCTCTTCCATCTTCTGTGTTTCCTCTCAATTTAATCTCTCACTTAAAAGGCCCGCGTGCTGTGCTATCCTGCGTGATTTGCCGTTAGTTGAATAGTTTTTGTTTGATTGTTAACACCCTCCTTGAATAGGGCTTTGCCCGTGAGCGGGGGTGATGTCTGTAAGAAAAAAAAAAAAAAAAAAAAAATCAATAGACTGTTCGGATTGAAGTTTTTCAACTGCAACAGAAAGTGATGTAACACAAAGTGACGAATTTAACTTGTTCTAATATTATGGTTTTACAAAAAAAACTTGCCTTTATAACGGCGATCTAAGTAAGTTGCAATAGTTTGAAGTCATTAATTTCACGAGAAGCAAACGCGTTTTTCAAGCTCTGAGTTTTATTACAACCTTTCATTCTTGTTCAAATCGTCATATTTTCATTTGAAGATGGTTCAAAATGTCCTTAGCGTTGAGATTAAATGGTATTACATCGGAGACAGAAGCAGTACGGTCGCTTGATTTTTTTGACTTTCCCTAATTCATGTCACTACTGCTGACGTCAAATTATTATGAATTCATTCTGTGAGATCATGAGTCATCATTACACAGTTGAGTCAAGTCCCATGTCCTCATTTAAAGTTTGCGTTCAGATACATCTTAAGGTTTTTTATTATAAAATTCTTATCAAATCTCGACAGATAAATATCCGCGCAATATGCTCCGCCGGGCAACGCGCGGATGCGGGATGCGGATGCGGATGTTACCTGTCATCACAATTATATATATATATATAGTATATATATATATATATATATATTATATATATATAATATTATATATATATATATTAATATATATATTATTATATATATATATAGTATATATAATAATATATCAATATATTATTATAATATATAATATATATAGTATTATATAGTATATATAGTATTATATATATTATTGTATATATAATACTTTTATGTTCACTCCGTCAGTTTCTGATTTTCTTTATTTTTTTTACAATTTATTGCTTAATATTTGATACTAACAATGAATTTAAGTGGTGACGAACAAGATTCAAAAATATAAGGACCTGTTGTTGTTTTGTTAAACATGCGCATGCGCAATTGCCAAAATAAGCATGCTTCATGCGCAATACAAAATAGAGATGCGCTTTTTCCATACCAATATAAAGATGCGCATGCGATGACCAAAATAAAGCATGCGCATGCGCAGACCAAATAAGCATACGATGCGCATACCAAAATTAGAGATGCGCAGTCGCATACCGAAATCAGAAGATGCCCATGCGGCTGTACCAAAAATCAGTGCTCGTCTGTTATTACCAGATGAAATAAGCACATGTGGCGCGTGCGCATACCATATAGCGTAGCGCATGCGCATACTAAAATATGAGATGCGCGTGCGCAATACTAATAGAATAGAGATGCGCAGTCATTTTGGTGTGGTACCGAAGAAAAAGAATGTTCGCAGTGTTGCGGCATGCGTCTGCTTAACCAATGAGTTAAATGTTAGGTGTCGCAGAATATGACACAGTTTCAAATGATAGAGATTGCGCATTGGCTGCATGAGTTAATAATAGAGTATGCGCAGTTGCGCAGAACCAAATAAGATGCGCATGCGCCATATGTTTTTCGTTGTTGTTGTTGTGTGTTGGTTGTGGTGCCGAAATGATATAGGATGTGCGCATTGCGCCACCGGTGAAATAAGGATGCTGGACGATCGCATGACCAAAATAAGCTATGCTGGTGCGTCTATGACAGAGAATTAGCGATTGCCGCATGGTTGGCGGTCATTACGAAATAATATGATGAGCGCGGCTTGCGCATGACTAAGGAATAGAGATTGCGCATGCGCATGACCAAAAAAATTTGTCCGCATGCGCTATTGCGCATAACCAAGAAATAGTGCGCTAGACATACAAAATAGAGATCGCATGCGCTATGATTAAAGAGTTACGTGAGATGGCGCATGCGCCATTTACCAAATATAGGAATATGCGCATGCTGCATGATCAATAAGTAAACATGCGAGTGCACATACCAAAATGTAAGATGCCTACTGGGTCGCAGATTACTAATAATAAGTAGTGATGCGGTCCTATTTGTGTGTTGGTTTGCGCATATCCAAAATGTGAACAATTTGGCGCGTGGCGCATGCTAAATATTGTAAGAATATATATATATAGTTGGTTTATTTATTTTTTAGGTATGCAATATAGGTATAATTATGTGTTATAATTTTAAGTATGTATTATTTTATATGTTATATATTTATTATTAGATAATATATAGTTTATTAGATATATATATTAGTGTATTTTAATACTTATATATAATATATAAAATGTTATTTATATATATTATATATTTAGGTACCTTGTCTTATAGTAGGTTAATATTATATTCTGTGTTATAGTGTGTTAAATAGTATGTAGATTAGTTATGTATTATATGTGGACGTTTTGATGGTTACGACCTCCGGCATTTTGATGTTTTATTTTTTTTTTAGATTTTTGCTAGTGTATGTTGATTGACTACAGATTTGAATTTATTAGGGCAGTTGACCAACATTTTGACGTCGGACTGATCCCTAGTTTGTCAGCCCCATCCGTAAAATGGAACGAATAGAAATTCGGGTAACTTTTCAGCCGATTTTTGCACTATATTAACACAAAATGTATGCTTTTTCTGTGCCCTCTTAAATCGTTGGTTTTCTCTGTGTGTTTGTTCTTGGTGTGTACTTGGTAGTTCGTTCTTCAGTATTTAAAATATTTCTTCGAAAAAATCTCATGGTTTTTGTGACCAAGTTTCATATCAATCTTTCAGATATTTTTTGGGAATGACTTCCAAACTTGAATATGCATGTAGACAGTGGTCTATTAGCGCAAGCATTATCAACTGGATGATTTGTCGATATTTGGATTTTTGTGCTCAGCGATTGTGTCGCGATTTTCCATAACGCCGATTTTGGTTTTTTAATTTAAAAGGTTGTGGGAAAAGTTTACTATTTTTTTTTTCCTGTTGGGCTGCCTGTTGGTGACCGAGTCAACATCGAAGGATTCGTTCTAGGGCTATAGCAAGTGTGAATTTTGAAGTGGTCGGACGGGAACGAAGAGTTGCAATAAATAGTATGTTATGTTACCTGTTTTTGGTTTGTTTGAGTGTAGGACTATTGCGCAGTTGGGTGTTGTGTTGGCGCGAGTACCAAAAAGTTAATGCCATGCTCTATGCGCAGGTGTCGCGGAAGAGTGATTATGAGGTGGTGTGCTGGAGATGATGTGGGGCGCATACACAAAATAAAGATGACATGCGCAAGACCAAAATAAAGATTGTTCTGGTTCATTGTGCGCATCAGTCGAAAAATATTAGTCGCAGCTCATTCGCATGAGCGCAAAATAGAGCCATGGCGTGTGGTGTATGCGCATATTGGATGGTTGGGTTACGCTTGTCAGGAGTAGATTAGAGATCCGCATGCGCATTTACGAGATATAAGATGCGCATTGATGCGCCGATGAGCGGTGCGAATTATGTAGTGTATAGTGAGCATGGTGGGGGTTGGGGGTTGTGTTATTTGTGTTCGTCGTTGTCGCGAGTATACCAAAAAATCAATGTGCCATGGTGCGCTATAGCAATAAATCGTGAGATGGGCGCATGGGGTTGGCGTGCATATACCAAAAAAGAGATGTGCATGCGCATACCAAAAGAAAACATGCGCATGCGCATACCCAAAATAAACATGCGCATGCCAAAATAGAGATGCGAATGCGCATGCGCATACCAAAATAAACATGGCATGCGCATACAATAAGAATGCGCATGCGCATACCAGAATAAAATAAGAGATGCGCATGCGCATAATAAAAAAATAAAGATGCGCATGCGCAGACCAAAATAAAGATGCGCATCGCATATCAATAAACATGCGCGTGCGCATACAAAATAACATGCGCATCGTCGCCTATCCAAAATAGAGATGCCATGCGCATATTACGAAACTAACAGATGCGCATGCGCAAACCCAAATTAAGCATGCGCCATGCGCATACTAAAGATAGAAGATGCGCAGGCGCATATCCAAAAAAAAGCATGCGAATGCGCATGAAAACAAATTAAAACCATGCTCATGCCATTCACCAAAGAAATTATGCGCCATACACATAGCAAATGGAGATGCGCATGCGCATTTTAAAATATGAGATGCGATGCGCATAGCCAAAATAAGGATCTTCATGCGCTTCAAAAATAAAACATGCGAGTTGCACATACAAAAATGAAGATGCGAATGCGCATACTAAATATGAGCATGCCGCTGCGTCAACGAAAAAGACATCGCGTCGCGCATACCAAAAACACATATATATATATATATACAGTATTATATATATTATATATATATTATAATATATAATATATTATATTATATATATATATTATATATATTAATATATATATATTATATATATTATATATATATAATAATATATATATTAAATATTATATTAAGTATATATATTATATATATAATATTATATAATATAATATATATATATATATTAATAAATATATATATATATATATATATATATATATTATATATTATATATATATAATATATATCTATATTAAATATTATATATATATATATATAATACTATATATCGTCAATCTATATAATATATAATATATATTATATATTATATATATATATATAGTATATATAATATATATATATATATATATATATATATAATATTTAATATATATATATATATATATATATATATTATTAGACTATGCTATATTCTATATAATAATTTGACCTTTTCTGTATTACAACTCTGTCAGTTTTGATTTTTATTTTTTTTAAATTTATTGCTAGTATTTGATACTAACAATGAATTTAAGTGGTGACGAACAAGATTCAAAAATATATAGGACCTGTTTTGTTTTGTTAAACATGCGCATGCGCATACCAAAATAAGCATGCGCCATGCGCATACCAAAATAGAGATGCGCATGCGCATACAAATATAAAGATGCGCATGCGCATACCAAAATAAATATGCGCATGCGCAGACCAAAATAAGCATGCGCATGCGCATACCAAAATAGAGATGCGCATGCGCATACCAAAATAAAGATGCGCATGCGCATACCAAAATAAACATGCGCGTGCGCATACCAAAATAAGCATGCGCATGCGCATACTAAAAATAGAAGATCGGCATGCGCATTACCAATAGAGATGCGCCATATGCAATACCGAAAATAAAGATGAGCAATCGCAGACAAAATAAAGATGCGTCATGCGCATAGTATACAAAATAAACATGCGCAGCGCATAACCAAAATCAGCATCGCATGGCGCAATACCAAAATAAGATGCGCATCGAATACCAAAATAAAGATGCGCATACGCATAGATGAACCAAAAATATACATGCGCGTGGCGCATAACTCAAATAAGCATGGCTGCCATACCAAATAGAGATGCGCGTGCGCATACTAAAATAGAGATGCGCATGCGCATACCAAAAAAAGATGCGCATGCGCATGCGCATACCAAAGAAAATATGCGCATACACATACAAAAATAGAGATGCGCATGCGCATATTAAAATAGAGATGCGCATGCGCATACCAAAATAAAGATGCGCATGCGCATACCAAAATAAACATGCGCATGCGCATACCGAAAATAAAGATGCGCATGCGCATACCAATAAACATGCGCGTGCGCATACCACAATAAACATGCGCATGCGCATACCAAATAGAGATGCGCATGTCGCATACTAAATAGAGATGCGCATGCGCATACCAAAATAAAGATGCGCATGCGCATATCAAAATAAACATGCGAGTGCACATACCAAAATGAAGATGCGTATGCGCATACCAAAAATGACATGCGCGTGCTCTATCCAAAAAAAAAAAAATAATATATATATATATATATAATATATATATATATATATATATATATATTATATATATATATATATATATATATATATTTATTATATATATATATTTAGGATATATTATATATATATATATTATATATATATAATTATCTACTGACTTTATATATTCAGAACTTCGTCCAGTTTTGATTTTTATTTTTTTTTTTGAATTTTATTGCTAAGTATTTGATACTAACAACTGAATTTAAGTGGCGATAAACAAGATTCAAAAATATATAGACCTGTTTGGTTTTTAAACATGCGCATGCGCATACAAATAAGCATGCTTCATGCGCATACCAAAATAGAGATGAACATGCGCATACAAAATAAAGATGCCATGGGCGCATACAAAATAAAGATCGCGCATGGCGCAATAACAAAATGAGATGCGCATGCGTCATCCAAAATAAAGATGCCATGCGCATACAAAAATAAACATGCGCATGGCGCATTACCAAAATAACCATGCACGTGCGCATACAAAATAGCATGCGCGATGCGCGAATACAAAAAATAGAGTGCGCATGCCTAGAACAAAATAGAGATGCGCAATAGCGCATACCAAAATAACATGCACATGCGCATGCGCATACCAAAATAAGCAATCGCGCATGCGCCATATTAAAATAGAGAATGCCATGCGCATACCAAATGAAGATGCTCATGCGCATGCCAAAATAAACATGCGCATGCGCCATACCAAAATAAGCATGCGCATGGCCTACCAAAATAGAGATGCGCATGCGCATACTCAAAATAAACATGCGCATGCGCATACACAATAAGTCAATGCGCATTGGCGCATTACACAAATATGAGATGCCGCATGCGCATACTCGAAATATAAGAATGCGCTTTGAGCATACGACAAATACATGAGCGTGCGCATACCAAAATAAGCATGCGCATGCGCATACCAAAATAGAGATGCGCATGCGCATACCAAAATAGAGATGCGCATGCGCATACCAAAATAAACATGCGTATGCGCATACAAATCAGCAATGCGCATTCGCGCATACTCAAAATGAGATGCGGCATGCCGCATCACCAAAATAATAAGATGCGCATGCGATAACAAAAAGTAAACATGCGCGTGCGCATCCCAAAATCAAGCATGCGCCATTAAGCGCATGACCAAATAGAGAGCGTCATACCATACAAAAATAAAGATGCGTATGCGCATGCCAAAATAGAGATGCGCATGCGCATACCAAAATAGAAATGCGCATACGCATACCAAATAAATACCGGGCGCAATACCAACATTAAGCAAGCGCATGCCGCATACTCAAAATAGAGATGCGCATGCGCATACCAAAAAAAAGATGCGCATGCGCATAACAAATTAAACATGCGCATGCGCATACCAAAGAAAATATGCGCATACACATACAAAAAAAGAGATGCGCATGCGCATATAAATGAGATGCGCATGCGCGATATCAAAATAAACATGCGGTGCACATACCAAAATGAGATGGCGCATGCGCATACTAAAGATGAGAGATGCGCATGCGCATACCAAATGAACATGCGCGTGCGCATACAAAATAAAATATGATATATATATAATATATATATATTATCATGATATATTATATATATAGTAGTATATAGTATATATAATATATATATATATATATATATATATAATATATATGATATATATATATATATATAGTATATATATATATATTATATATATATATATATATATATATTATATGACCTTTTATGTATTACGACTCCGTCAGTTTTGATTTTAATTGTTTTTTTTTAATTTTTTATTGCTAGTATTCTGATACTACAATGAATTAAGTGTGAATGAACAATGATTCAAAAATAATATACGGACCTGTTTTGTTTTGTTAAACATGCGCATGCGCACACCAAAATAAGCATGCTTCATGCGCATAGAAAAATAGAGATGCGCATGCGCATTCAAATATAAAGATGCGCATGCGCATACCAAAATAAGATGCGGCCATAGCCAGAGCCAAAATAAAGATTCGCTGCGCATACTAAAAAAACATGCGCATGCGCATAGACCTAAAATTAAGCATGTGCATTACCAGAAATAAAGATGCCATGCGCAGTACCAGAAATAAACATTGCGCATAGCGTATAAACCAAAATAAGTCATGGCGCATGCGCATACAAAAATAGAAATGCGCATGAGCAAAATAAAGATGCGCATGCGCATTGACCAAAAATAAACATGCGCGGCGCATACCAATATAAGCATGCGCATGCCCTAATCCAAACAGTAGATGCCATGGCGCCCAGTGTATACCAAAATTAAAGGATGCGCATATTGCGCTCCAAATTATATATATTGTCGTCTATGCGCTGACCAAGTAAATGCGCAGGCGCATAACTAAAAATAGAGATGCGCATGCGTCATATACCAAATAAACATTGCGTGTTCATACTCAAAATATAAGCATGCGCATTGCGCATACAAATTACTAGATGCGTCATGCGCATTGACCGCTAATAATGAGCGCATGCGCATTAAAATAAGCATGCGCATGCGCATCCAAAATAGAGATTGCGGCGTCTGCGCACACTAAAATAGAATGCGCATGCGCCATACAAAACAAGATGCGCATTGCGCATGAAACAAATTAAAACATGCGCCATATGCCATACCAAAGAAAATATGCCATCACATACAAAATAGAGATGCGCATGCGCATATTAAAAATAGAGATGCGCATGACAAAATAAGGATGCCATTGCGCATATCAAAATAAACATCGCGAGTGCACATACAATGAAGATCGCATGGCGCATACTAAAGATAGAGATCGCATGCGCATACGAAAAATGAACATGCGCGTGCGCAGACCAACATATGAATATATATAGTATAGTATAATTTATATATATATAGTAATTTATATATAAATATAATAAGTATAATATGATATATATATAGTATATAGATATATATTATATAGATATAATATATATAATATATGTATATATATATTATATTATATATCATATATATATAGTTATGTATATATTTATTATATATATATATTATAAGATGTTTACTATAGGACCTTTTATGTATTACGACTCCGTCAGTTTTGATTTTAATTTTTTTTTAATTTATTGCTAGTATTTGATACTAACAATGAATTTAAGTGGTGATGAACAAGATTCAACAAATTATAGGACGTTTTGTTTTGTTAAACATCGCGCAGCCACACCAAAATAGCATGGCTTCATGCGCATAGAAAAATTAGAGTCGCATGCGCAATTCAAGATATAAAGATGCGCATGGCATACCAAAATAAAGGATGCGCATGCCAGACCAAAGATAAAGATTCGCCATGCGCATGACTAAAAAAAACATGCGCATGCGCATACCAAATAAGCGATGCGCATTACCAAAATAGAAATGCGCATGCGCATACCGAAATAAAGATGCGATGCGCACACGCAAAATGAAACATGCACCGTGCGCATACCAAATAAAACATGCGCATGTGCATACAAAATAGAGATGCGCATGCGCATACCAAAATAGAGATGCGCATGCGCATACCAAAATAAACATGCGCTGCCTATAACCAAAATAAGGCATGCGCATGCGCATATTAAAATAAGAGATGCGCATGGCGCATACCAATAAGATCGCATGCCGCATACAAAATACACTGCGCATATGCTCATGACCAAAATAAGCATGCGCATGCGCATACCCAAATAAACATGCGCGTGAAATAACCATGCATGCGCATACGCATACCAAAATGAGATGCGCACTGCGCAATGACCAAATAGAAATGCGTATCGCAATCCAAAATAAAGATGCAAACGCAACAAAATAAACATGCGCCGGTGCGCATACAAAAATTACATCGCCCGTGCGCATAACAAAATAAGCATGGCGATGCGCAACCAAAAATAGAGATGCGCATGCGCATACCAAAATAAAGATCCGCCATGCGCATACCAAAATAAAACATACCAAAATATAACCAGGCGCATGCGCATACCAAATAGAGATGCGCAGCCATACCATAAATGAACTGCGTATGCGCATACAACATAAAGATGCAATACGCTACGAAATAGATATAACATGCGCGTGCGCATACCAAAATAAGATGCGCATGCGCATGCGCACTTACCAAAATAGAGATGCGCATCGCGCATACTAAAATAAGATAATGCGCATGGCGCATTACAAAAAAAAGATGCGCTGCGCATAGCAATTAAACTGCGCATGCGCATACCAAAATAGCTATGCCGTCATGCCGCATTACAAATAGAGATGCGCATGCCGCATGACCGCAATAAAGATACGCATGCGCATACAAATAAGCATGCGCATGCGCATGACCAAAAGTAGAGGATGCGCATGCGATCCCCAAATAAAGATGCCATGACGCATCACCAAAATAAACATGCCGTGCGCATACCATATAAGCATCGCCTAGCCGCAGAACCAAAATGAGATGCCGTGCCGCATACTAAAATAGAGATGACGCATGCGCATACCAAAAAAAAGTGCGCATCGCATAACAAATAAAATGCGCATGCCATACCAAGAAAATATGCGCTACACATATCAAAAATGGAGATGCGCATGCCGCATATTAAAATCGAGTGCGCATCCTACCAAAGATAAGATGCGCATGCGCATCACCAAAATATAGATGCGCATGCAGATCAAAATATAACATGCGAGTGCACATATTAAAATTGAGATGCGCATGGCATAACATAAAATAGAGATGCACATGCCATACAACAATGAAATGCGCCGTGCATACAAAATAAAAATATATATACTATATATAATATATATTATAATTATATATATATATAATATATATATATATATATATTATTATATTATATATATATAATATATAATAATAATATTATATATCATATATATTAATATATATATATATATATATATATATAAATAATTATATATATATATGACCTTTATTATGTATTACGACTCCGTCAGTTTTTGATTCTTTATTTTTTAAATTTATTGGCAAGTATTTGTACTAACAATGAATTTAAGTGGTGACCGACATATGATTCAAATATATAGGACCTGTTTTGTTTTTGCTAAACATGCGCATGGCACATACCAAAATAAGCATGCTTCATGCGCATACAAAATAGAGATGCGCATGCGCATCAACAAATTAAACCATGGCGCATTGGCGCATTGCGCACAGATCATCTGCCGGACACGCAGATGAATATTTTGTTTGGCATGCGCATATTAAAATAGAGATGCGCATGCGCATAAATAAAGATGCGCATATCAAAATAAACATGCGAGTGCACATACCAAAATGAAGATGCGCATGCCAAAATAGAGATGCGCATGCGCATACCAAAATGAACATGGCGCATTGCGCACACCAAAATACAGATGAGCCAGCGCATACCAAGAATAACATGCGCATGCGCATACCAAATAAAGCATGCGCATGCTTATACCAAAATAGAGATGCGCGTGCGCATTACCACAAATAACAGATGCGCGATTGCGCTTACCAAAATAGAGATGTGCATGCGCATACCAAAATAGAGGTCCGCAAGCGCATACCAAAATAAAAAAGGGGGTGGGGGTAAATGTATGCAAATATATATATTATATATATATATATATTAGTATATATATATTATATATATATTATATATATATATATATATATAGTTATATATATATATATATATATATAAAACCACATTATAATATATAATATAATATTATATATATAATTATATATATAATATCGATATAAATTAACACTGTCCGTACGTTCCTGACTACGGTTTGACGTACGTTGGTGTACCGTCGCGTAGCGCCCGTATAATTGCAATGTTGCAAAATGTTGCTTTGCAACATTTGCAAGATTTGCAACATTTGCAACTCGGGCTTTTGTACTTATTACTACTTACTTCATCCCCATTTTCATTTATTTTTAACCAAATGAACGGATTGAAACACTTTTAATTTACTTAATCTTCCATTATTAGTAATGTTTGTGAAGCTCAATAATTACAAACTGAAGGACAGTTTTTTATAAAAAAAAAAATCGCAAATGATTATTCATACTTATTTATTATATTTAAAGTTATTTAAGTAAAAAAAATACGCAACAATTAAAAAAAAAAATCATTCAAGTTTAAACTCAAAAATAGATTTCCAAATACATTCGAATAAATTTTGTCCTCGAAATTTATTCCTACACATATATTCACAAAGATAAGATTCTAAGAAACCAATTGTTCGCGATGTTTTGAGTATGTGCTTTATATATATATATATATATATATATATATATATATATATATATATATATATAATATATATATATATATATATATATATATATATATATATATATTTATATATATTATATAATTTATATATTATATATAATAATATATATATATAATATAAGTATATTATATTATATTATATTATTATAATATTCTATATATATTATATATATATCTATATTATACCTTTCTGTTTTACGACCCGTCAGTTTTTGATTTTTTTTTTAAATATATTCTAAATGTAAATTTAATAACTGAATTTAAGTGTGACGGAACATGATTCAAAAATATATAGGACCCTGTTTGTTTATGACTTCCATTCAGTTTTTTTTTAAACTACATTGCTATTTGTGATACTAAAAGATGTTAAGTGGTAACGGACATGGTTCAAAAGTTCGAAATATTTTAAATAATTACTTTTACCCAAATATCATTTCATATTGTTTATCAAACTGCTAAATATGCTGATATAGTAAATACTTTATATATGTATAAATATATATATATAATATTATATATATATATTATATATATATATATATATAATTATAATATAATATATATTGTTTAACGAATCCTTGCTATGATATTATTCTGATTTTTTTTTACTTTAGAATCTTTTTTGCGCGAGGTCTTGAGGGTTCTTCTTTTGAGAAGGCTTACGCCACAACACTAAAGCTATGAGTAAAAGAGTCCAAGTATACCAGATGTGATTTTTGATATACATAAACAGTAAACAACAATTATTTTATTTTTAACCTAATGCCAACCTTTACAAATAAATATGTAAATCCTAATACTTACTTCTAATACTGAATAATGTCAATCTATAAAACCTATTACTGAATAAATACATATACAAATCTTATATTAGAATAAAAAAAAAAAAAAAAAAAATAATTTAAATTCTTAAATATTCAATTATAACCCAAATATCGAATTTAGACAATTTGTGGAACGACACGCTCCTTTTTTAACTTATCCAAATTGGTCCACAAGGTGGTTTAAGTTATTTTCCTAAATTGGGAGATCGCATGAAACTCTTAGCCAATGAGTGATTGTTCCTCACGAGCACCAGAATTTTGCTCGATACGCCAATGATTTCCTTAGCCCCAACAGTATGATGCAGATCAGCTATTTCAAGATTATGGATGGGTAAAACAACGTTCCAGTCGTCACCTTCACGATGTATCCCACACCTATATCCGATCTCAATTTTATGGCTAACTTGGCTGCACAATCGTCTTTGAGTTGCTCCCGCAACCGTTTCCCTGAAAATAACAATATAAACTTGTATCAAACCATCCTTACTCCCGTAAACAGAATTAGTGACATTAAACATCCTAACACTAATTCTAACACTAATAATAATAATAATAAATAATAATAATAATAATAATAATATCTAATAATAATAATAATATATAATCAAATGAATATTAATAATAATAATAATAATAATAATAATAATATCCCCCCAACCCTGTGCGGCCCACACATAAATTATACAAGGCCATGAATAAATGAAATAAGCCTAGCCTCGAATTCAGTTAACAGCCAATAATAATAATAATTGCGCAATAATATAATAAGATCCTTGTGTACTACAATGCCCATAATATGCTGATATATATACGGAATAATAATGAATAAGTAATCATAATGAATAACATAATGAAAAAATAATAATAATAATAATAATAATAATAATAATAATAATAATAATAATAATAATAATAATAATAATAATAATAATAATAATAATAATAATTATTCGGTAATTTTCCTTCACAATTTCCAGTTTACATAACTTAACCTTTCGTATGTGTGGTTTTTATTAATGTTATAAGATCTTGTGCGTTATAAATTCCTCATACCTACACGGCCTATGTGCTCCCGCTAAACCCACACATTCACGCACACACCACACACACACCTTATATATATTATATAATATATAATATATATAATATATATATATAATATACTATATAAGTATATTATTATATAGTATATATATATATTATATATATATATATATATTGTATAATAATATATAGTATATACTTTCAATAAAATATTCCCGTCTAAATCTAATTAACCTGATGTCCGTTAATTAAATGCTTCACCTTTCACTCAATTTTCTGCACCGAATTTTCTAAATGCAGAGAAAATTCCAATGTCCGTTTTTGTTGACAAATCCTATGATATCGTTTAATATTCCTAATTCACTATAAACAAATCCTAACTTCCGAAATTCAAGACAATCCTACAGTCGTTAAACTGTTAATATTTCTATGCGTGAATTCTGATTCTGGTATTAAATTTGTTTTAAAATCTAAACACGATGTACGGAAATATACTTTTAAGTTTTTACTTCAAAAATGCTACCTAAAATCATTCTTAATTGAACAATCCTTCCACAAATAACACAAGTGACTAAACCTTTTAATAATATATTAAGAAATATCTTAACCGGCTCTGGGAAGAATATAAGCTGTTTGTAGTTGAAGCAATTCCAGATCCTTCTCGTAACTATCACACTGGAATTTTGTGTACTTTAAGCTAATAATTTCCCTCGTCACGATTTCAAAACTTTTGCAAATATTTACTTTTCTTTAATTTGATCACGGAAACCTTCAACTTTTAACTCTTTTAGAAAAACGATTTTCATTTTTAAATTTCCTTTTAGCTTAATCGTTTGTATTTCTTACAATTACTCCCCTTCCAAGATTGGAAACCAACTCTTAAAAGAAAAAAAATAGCTCCATCACTCAAAAAGTAAAACAACCTTATCTAATTTCCGACGGAGGCTCGTCTTTCCTCCGCCCTTCTCTCATATTCAATACCCTCCTTTGGACATCCGGTATATCTGGAAGCTGGCCTCTAGAATCTTGTCATTGGCTACCTGTACCCATTACTACTCCTTTGTGGTCCCCTGCTGTTCCTCGATTGGTCATCTAGAACAATTGTTCGGGGTCTTCACCGACTTCCATAACTTCCTCCTGAATTGATCTGGGGGTATAAAAAGGAATATTATTAGAATTAATGTAATGTACTCTTGAAATAATATTACATTACTCAACTGGCTCTGGCTGTTTCCTTTCTTGGCCATGTCATCCTCTTCAATATTCGCTACGTCTGTTGTGAGCGTGTAACTGCCATCTGGAACCTTAATGACCTCTCGAACCTTTGCAAATTAATTTCTGCATCTCTGTGCCGAGTCCAGCCAATCCATTAATTCATTTGCGTCAATAGGCGATGATGTCAGCTCTATCTCTGTTTGGGTCATTTTATCTACTGTTATGGCTTCAGTTTGTGTGGCTATATCTTCCTTGTATTTAGGTTCTCCTATAGCTACCTCTACTAAATCCCAAATATCTTTTTATTTTTTTCCTGTTTCCTTTCCTTCGTTGATCTCCCAGGTTGTCCTCCGTAAATTACATAAGTTTGTGTTGGTTCCTCCTCTTTCTCTTCCTCTTCAGTTTTTGTCTCTCCATATTTGTTCTCTTTGTGTGAATGTTTAATCTTCGATCCTAAAATAGTCAAGTAAGTATTCCGGGGGATCTGCCCAAACTATAAAACAAACAATGTAATTACTTTGACTAATATTACATACCTCAACTGGTTCCGGTGTTTCCTTCCTTGAGACCATGTCATCCTCTTCCTTGTGCTTCCTTTAATTCATCTACTTCCAACAACTCCTCGTATATAGACTTTGGTCTATGCCCAGAATCCTCCAGACTGGTCACCATAATGTTGATTTCTTCCACGCCTTCTCTTCGTTCAACCACCGGTTCTTCTACTTTTTTCTGCGTGACCGAATTTACTTCCTGATCCATAATTAAATCCACTTCTTCACCACTTCCCTCACTGATATGGCCTCCCAACATATAGCTACTTTTCGGAAACCTCAATGGCCCTACCAATTTACTGATATCATACTCGCTTTCTGAACCATTATCTACCTCTCCTTCATCAAACCAGTCAAGCTGGTCACTAGCATCGATTGGTGGGAGTACCGTATTGTAGTCTTTTGTTTGGGTGTTCTTCACTCGATCTTTAGCTATCTGCCTATCTATCACAAAGGAATGTCTTATAGTGTCACTTATATCCTTCCCTTGTGCCACCACATTATAAATTCCAGTCAAAAATGTATCGTCTGCATCATCCTTATGGAAATCCCTACCTTTGCTAACATCCAGTTCCATCCCTGTTTCTATCAAGTAGTTTAGGCCCAACAGTAAATCTGCCGCAATCAATCCATCCTGTACAACTACTGCTGATAGCTCTTTATACCCATACCAGGTACGGATCCTGATTTTTACAACTAAGTTACATTCAACACTCCCTGAAGGAACACCCATAAGTTTGACATTTATTGTCCATCTGTGCAAAATATCCCCGGAGGCCTCTAAATCATTTGCCACCTTTTCTTGTATTAAACTTACAATGGATTCCGTGTCCAGAAATGCACACTTGCGTGTCTTATCAATTTCGACCTCTTGCCATGGTACCCCTTTTAATTTATGGTTACCATCTATTTTGATAATATAATCTTATCTTTCATCATTAAAATTGTTCCAATTTCTTCACTCTGGAAATGCCGCTTGCTAGATTCTCTTCAGGATGTACCAGTGTTTCATCTTCAACCCTCTCTTTTTCTTTCCTGGCTTGTGGATGCTGTCGGAGATAAAGTTCTTCAACCATGCATGTTTGTGGCTAGTCTCGTCACACAATACAGCCGTTGTTACCGTTCTTATTCTTCGAATCTTTTCGTCCACCTGGGGTGAGTAGACCAGGTACTACTTCGTTTTTACTTGGTATGAATTCTTTTACGTCAGGGTTTAAGCAACTGACCCTCCTGACTAACGGACTCTTGTTGACACACCTAATGTTGGGGCGGCTCCCGACATATCGGCGGTCGATGGCGGAGCAGCTTAGTTTGCCCGAAACTAGTTGTGTTTCCTTTTCTTTTCCTTAACTCTATTTCTCCTCTTAAGGAAAAGTGTCTCTCGCAGTGACTCTTGTTTCCTAACAAGAAACATCTCCTTTCAAAGGGTCTTCTTCCTCCTGCTCTTGTCTACTTGTGTCCTGTCTCTCCTGCTGTCTGTAGTTGTTTCGAGGACCACACTCCCTTGTCTGGCTCATCCACTACCGCATCTTAAGCACATCCTCTGAAACCTCCCACAATCTCGTTTCATGTGTCCTATTTTGTTACAGCAATAACACTTCTGGCCTCTCTTTTCATATGTTCCTCTAATTTGTTCTTTCTGTACTGAATCTCGCTGGTACCCACTGGTTTCCATCATCGCAACCTTGTCTGCAATGTTTTCCTTTCCCTCTCCCTCATTTGTAGGGTGGCCCCATAGTGGGATTGCCGTCGTCCTCGATTCTTCTTCATGTCATTTAGTTTGGTCTCGTCCTGTGCCCCCGCTCATATGTCATTCCAGCGGACCCTTAGTCACTTTCCTTTTTCACTCCCATTCTATTTTAAATCTCCTAGCTATTGCTTTTGGCAAGCGAATTAAAATGTTTTTCACACTTTGCCTTGTTCCCTATTCTCTTCTTTGGTAGGCTGCCTCATATGTTGTTTGCACCCTGAGTGCAAATTCTGCTAACTTTTCGTGCTTCCCTTATCTCCATTCTCGCAGAACTCTTCTGAAGATCTATTTGTTCGCTCTCTTTTTCTTCCCTGCACCAACTCTTTAACCTGGCTATAATGGTACTATAATTTATTTTAGCCCTATAAATACTATAATAAGTTCTCAAAAACTGGGGCCCTGCCAAAAAATTTCTAGCTCTCTACCCCATCGTTCTTTATCCTTTCTAATTGTTCCTTGCATACCTTTCGAATCTCTAGAAAGGCTCAAATTTTCTGCACTTTTTCTTCCATATGTTAGTGGGTTTTTACCGCATTTACATTGGCCTACTAAATGACCTTCAATGACTTTATATTTCTTCCTGCTATTATAATAAAAATCCTGCTGACTGCTTTCTGATGTTCCACTCCTGATTCTCTAATTCTACGAGTTTCTTCAACCACTTCTTTCTCCTTTGTCCCTGGATTCACTTCGGCTTTCGGATTCATGTTCTTTGTTGAGCTATTTTCTACTGTTCCTTCCTATCTGTCTCCTTTTCTTTTTCTCCTCCTTATAAGTCTTCTTTTATCTTTAGCTTTATCAAAGAGTGGTTTCGTCTTCAAATGGGTCACTCATTTCCCTATCATAGCCACTCTCCTCATCGGTATAATACTTCGCCTTCTTTTTTAACACTCCCTTCTTCCTAACACTCTGTTCTTGTTGCAGTTTCCACTTTTGAAACTCATGTGCCTCTATTCGGACCCTATTTTTTTGTTCTGCTATGGCAGCTTCTTTTACACTGTCTACAACAGTAACTTCTACTACTTCTTTCCTTGGTTCTCCTTCACCTCCTCGTCTGGTTTCTAAAGCCTGGACCACTTCTTTCAATACTGTCACCCAATTGGTCCACATTCAGATTTTCCTCCTTTACTACGGCATCCTGAAATTGTTTTAATAAACCTACTGCACTTCGATCTTCTTTAGGTTCTTCAGTCCCTTCGGGGATTGACTTACCAGTCTTATCCATTTCCTTCCCACTGAAAAACAAGTCGAGAAATATTATATACCCTACAAAAACTAATACCCTATATATACCCATATACATACATAAACTTACGCTCCAATTAACGAAAGTAAAGTAATTTTTATATTTATATAGTATATATATAAATAATAATTATATATTTATAATTAATATATATATTATATATACTATATACACATATAATTATAAATAATTATATAACATATAATATATACACCATATATATATATATATATTATATAAAAATACGCACAGGAAAAAATATACCTCAAATATATTTTTCTCTCCAAAAAAAAAAGACTCAACCAGATTTATAAATTATATCAATATAGCCCAAAGGACTCAAAAAAAAATTTATATCTCTTCCTCTCTTCGATGATATAGCCAAATCCAGGAAAAAAATCAAATAATACAACAAAAAAAATTTTTTTGAAATAAATTATGCCTCTTTCTTCTTTTTTTTCTCTTTCTCAAAAAACTGTCTCTCTCTCTATTTTGTGCTTCTTCCTAAATACGTAAAGAAAAAGACAGCAAAGAAAAGAAATACGGCAACTGTATCTGACACAAATTCAAAGGAAAATTTCTCTCATTACTATGCAATCAACAATATGGCAACAACAAAAAAAAATAAAATAGATAAATAAAAAAATAACATATCTCCCCTTGTTCCCTTAAACTCTATCGATCTCTGGGTTATTTCGGTCACTTTTTTATATCTCTATTCTGTTCTGTCTATTCTACTCTTCCGCAGAAAAGGAGTCCAACTTCATCAGAAAACTTCTTCCCAACAGTTTAACGGAGCCACATGTTGTTAACGATCCTTTCTTCAATATATTATTATTTTCTATTTTTTACCTTAGAATCTTTTTTGCGCGAGGTCTTAGGGTTCTCTTTGGAGAAGGCTTACCACAACACTAAATTAGAGAGAAAAGGAGTCAAGTAATACGCAGATGTGATTTTTGATATAATAAAAAGTAAGAAAAGAAGTGTTCTTATCACAGAGCTATGAGAAATGCCACTTTTTATCTAAATATATAGTTATATGTATCCCAATATATTATCCAATTAAGTAATATGTTGGAGTATAATTTTAATATTTGTAATTACTAGTATATATATCAAAATCCTTTATTAAAATATAATATCAAATTCTTAAATATTCAATTATAACCCAAATATCGAATTTAGACAATTTGTGGAACGACACGCTCATTTAACTTATCCAAATTGGTCCACAAGGTGGTTTAAGTTATTTTCCTAAATCGGGAGATCGCATGAAACTCTTAGCCAATGAGTGATTGTTCCTCACGAGCACCAGAATTTTGCTCGATACGCCAATGATTTCCTTAGCCCCAACAGTATGATGCAGATCAGCTATTTCAAGATTATGGATGGGTAAAACAACGTTCCAGTCGTCACCTTCACGATGTATCCCACACCTATATCCGATCTCAATTTTTATGGCTAGCGTCGCCTACCCTTATTCTTTTGGAGTGCTCCCGTAACCGTTTCCCTGAAAAAACAATATAAACTTGTCATCAAACCATCCTTACTCCCGTAAACAGAATTAGTGACATTAAACATCCTAACAATAATAATAATTAATAATAATCTTAATAATAATAATTAATAATAATAATAATAAAATAATAATAATAATAAATAATAAATAATATAATAATTAATAATAATAATATATAATCATAATAATAAAATAATAAAATATAATATAATAATATAATAAAATAAAATATAATATAATAAATAAATAATAAATGAATAATAATATAATAATAATAATCGAAATAATAATATAATAATAATAATAATAATATAAAATAATAATAATAAATAATATAATAATAATAATAAATATAATAATAATCCCCCCAACCTTGCACACATAATATTTATAAGGGCCCAATAATGAAATAACTAGCCTCGATTCAGTTAACCAATAATATTAATAATATTTGCGCAATAAAGTATATAGACACTAGTGTACTCACCTCCCAAATCTGTATAATAACGAAAATAATAATAAATAATATAAAATAATAATGAATAATAATCATATCATAATCATAATCATAATCATAATCATAATCTAATCATACATAATAATCATAATATAATGTTAATAATGATACTGTAATTTTATTAGTTAATTTATTTTTAAATGCCTTCTTTCACATAACACTTTTCGTATGTGGTGTTTTTAATATTTTAAACTGCTTGTGGTTATAAATTCCCTCATACCTACACGGCTATGTGCTTCCGCATAAAACCCACACACGGCACACACACACCAATAAGCACACCCATATAAGTATATATATATAATTTAATAAATAATATTTATATATATATATATATATATACTATTAAAATATATATATATATATTATAAATTATATATACAATATATAAAATAGTTATATTAATATATATATATGTATATAATTATATATATATAATTATAAAATATTTAATTATAAATTATAATTTTTTTTTATATAATTAATATTAAATATATATATATATATATATCTATATATGATCTATATATATATACTTTTCCAATAAAAATATCCGTCTATTAATGTAACGAAATTTACAAACTGAGATGTAAGTTTAATTACAGGTCTGTTAAACCTTTCACCTCAATTTTCATGCACGAAATTTTCTTCTTAATGAGAGAAATTCCAATGTCCGTTTTTTTGACACATCCTATATATCGTTTAAATATTTCCTAATTCACTATAACAAAATACCCTATTCCGAAATCTCAAGACAATCCTACATCGTTAAACTGTTAAATATTTCCTATGCGTGAATTTGAATTCTGTTATTAAATTTGTTTTAAATCTAAACACGATGCACTGAAATATACTTTTAAGTTTTTACTTCAAAAATGCTACCTAAAATATCATTCCTTTAATAATTGAACAATCCTTCCACAAATAACACAAGTGACTAAACCTTTTACTAATAAATATTAGAAATAATCTTACCCGATACTGGGGAAATATAAGCTTGTTTGTAGTTGAACAATTCCAGATCCTTCTACGTAACTATTCCACACTGGAATTTTGTGACTTTAGCAATAATTTCCCTCGTCACGATTTCAAAACTTTTGCAAATATTTACTTCCTTTAATTTTGATCACGGAAACCTTCAACTTTTAACTCTTTCAGAAAAACGATATGTTCATTTTATAAAATATTAGACTAATGCTCTGAATCTAGTTGGTTCGTCCCACA
>JABUQX010114343.1:10000-12500 GCA_015478945.1 Trachelipus rathkii | reverse complement strand
GCTCGCGGGCAACATGTTGCTCGCGTACCGTTCTAATGTGGCTCGCGACTCGCGTATACAGATTTATCACGTTTATTAAAAATTAAATAGTTTTAGAAATTATATATATATATAGTATATATATATATATATATATATATATATATAGGTAAAGTATATATATGAAAGTATATATATATATATATATATATATATATATATATATATATATATATATATATATATATATCATTGATCTATTTTTCTTTTTCTCTTAGTGACTATGGGGAGTCTTGTGTGGTAGCGCTTGGCATATCTTAAGGCTTCTGACAGGGTATGACACGCATTGCTACTCTCTAAGCTACCTTCCTTTGAATTTCCTCCTTCGCTTTGCTTACTCTTGTCTAGTTTCCTTTCAGATCGTTCCATTTCAGCTCTTGTTGATGGAGCAACCTCTTTCTCCCTTCTTGTTAATTGTGGTATTCCTCATGGTTCTGTTTTATCTCCACCTTTATTCCTACTTTTCTTTAACGGTCTTCTTAGCTGGACTTCTAACTCTGTTCACTTATGCTGCTGAGCCAACTCTCCATTCCTCTACTCATTTCAAATGTGCTCCCTCGTTTGTATGAGTTGCCTCTTGTCTACAGTTTTCCGATTCAATTCTTACCGATGTGGTCGGGATTTCAGTGGGCTAACCGCATTCTTGTGAAATTCAATCTTTAAAAACTCTTCTTCATATCTCCCTTTCTAAACCAATTCCCAATCCCTTCCTATCCCCTTCGGGACGGCTCTAAAGTCTCAACTTCAAACAATATAAATATTCTTGGACTGAACATAAATAATGAATTGTCTTGAGACCTCATATCAAATCGGTTGCTAAAATGGACTCAAAGAAGCTGGGAATTTTAAACTAACATTGCGTGAATTTTTTCTTTTGCTCAGTTACTCCAATTAAGAGTCTTATTCTCCCCTGTATGGAATACTGTTATCACATTGGTGGATCCGGTTCCACCCTCCTTTTTGATAGAGTTGAAGGCTAAGAGACTAATAAACTGTCCAATACTTTCAAATTCCCCTCTTTCTCTGTGAGGTGATATTGGTGCCCAACCTTTCTATAGGTATTACAACGGTAGGTGCTCGAACAATTGATCTCCCACATTCCTCAACCACTGCGTCACCCTCGTAAAACAAAAGTTCACTCTCAGCGCGAGTATTGTAAAATACCCAGACCTCAGTCGTCTACCGTTGTGAGTTCCTTTCCAGCCACATCTGTTTTGTTGAACTAATTGCCTTCATCCATTTTTCCTACAGTATTCAATCTTCTCTTTAAGTCTCTGCTTCTGCGCCCAAGTTACGGAGGGAATTGTGTTAGACAAGGGTCTGGGGTGAATTTACTTTCCTTTTTGTTTTTTCCTTTTCATTCTTTTGCCTTTTGTTCTTACCCCTCCATTGAAAAGATCCCTGCCCTGTGAATGGTAGGTAACTGCATATACAGGTATATATATATATATATATAAGAGCAGATATATATATATATAGTATATAGAGTATATATATATATATATATATATATATATATATATATATAGTATATATATATAAGTATGTATATATATGTATATATATATAATAAACTGGCATTAGTGGTCGTCGTCCTATGTGTGTGGCTCTCGCCTAAAATCTTTTAATTTCTTAATTTGCTCGCGATAGACTAAAGGTTGGGCACCACTGGTTTAAACCTATTGGTTTTCCCTTTAAACAATTGGTTTAAACCCCCGACTGTGTTTTTAAAAATATAAATTAGTTTAAAACCAGCAACCCTAAAGGTAGGTCTTCACACTTTACCTGTTCAAAAGAGTGGTAGTTAAATCCAAATTGAAATTTCAGAGTAATTATATTCATATTTTGAACTCATAAAAACTATGCTACTCATACAGTTGTTATCTTTATAGCGGTGTGATTCGCCCCTGTATGGAGCATCCCTCTGCACACCTGAGGTGATTCCACTTCCATACAACTCGCCTTAAAGGTGTGAATCAAGGACCTTTCGTCATACCAACTGAAAAAAAGTTTTTTATTAGGAGAGGGAGTTAAATGGTAAGTTACAATTGTAAAATAAAATATATATATAGTATATATATATATATATATATATATATATATATATATATATATATATATATATATATATATATATATATATATATATATATATATATATATATATATATATATATATATATATATATATATATTAAATATGTATTAAAATATCTATAGATTATAATTATTTAAACAATAAATACAGGTGAATCAACCCTTAATTTGGTAAGAGAATCAATAACTGATTCCAATTACAAAAAACATTAAGTAAATCTTTAATCATTGTAAAGTGTTGAATTATTATTCTGCTATTTTAAAGAGAATTTGTTTACAAAAATAAATAAAGAATTTTAACTAGCTAGAAAATGGAGATTACTCTTCAAGTAAATACACTAACTAGCATGCAAGATAACTTGAT
>JABUQX010114343.1:0-5000 GCA_015478945.1 Trachelipus rathkii | reverse complement strand
TATTATTATTATTATTATTATTATTATATATTATTATTATTATTATTATATATATATTATATAGTATATATGTTATATATTATTATTATATATATATATATATATTATTATTATTATTATTATTATTATTATATATATATATATATATTATTATTATATATTATTATATTATTATATATATATATATATATATATTATTATTGTTATTATATATATATATATATACATATTATTAAGAGCATATATTATTATATATTATTACATAATATACATATATATATTATACATATATTATTATATATATATATATATATATAGTATATATTGAGCATATATATTATATTATATTATACATATATATTATATATTATTATTATATATGAATATATATATATATATTATTATATATTAATATATATTATATATATTATATTATATATATATATATATATATTATTATTATTATTATATTATATTATTATTATTGTTATTATATATATATATATATATTATATATTATTATATATATATATTACATATATTACATATTATTATATATATATATATATATACATATATATATATATGTATATATATATATATATATATATATATATATATTATATATATAATATATAGTTAGAAGAGAAGATATTATTGTTATTGATATATATATATATATATATATATATATATATATATATATATATATATATATATATATATATATATATATATATATATATATATATATATATATATATATATATATATATATATATATATGGTAATTAGAGCAATGAACTTGTACTTGATACACTAATGTCAATTTAAGAGGTAAAAAATTTCTTCTATGGTGCCAACATAACTTTGAAGTGACAAATTAAAATTATAAATATACTTCTTAATATCCCAATATATGTGTGTGTGTGTGTATGCGTGTAGGTGTGTGTTTGTGCATGTGTGTGCGCGCGATTAAAATAAAAATTTGAAACTAAATACACAATAAATGATTAAATATACCATAGGAATACTGAATAAATTGCCCGTTTATTGATGACGTGTTTTTTTTTTTTGGGTTGAGGCGGAGTTGGATAAAAAATAATTTTGTACTATTAAATAAAGGGGGGGTTCTGGTTCAAAGTAGGGCTGGTCAATGCACCCGTAGCGGTGCGGTGCGATGCGGTGCTGTGTGGTTTTAAAAATATTGGAGTGCGGTGCGGTGCGGTGCGATGCGGTGTGGTGTTGTGCTCGTTATGCATTGATATATAGAGGTGCAATGCTTTACTCATTGCAATATATAGAAGGGTGCTGTGTTGCGCACATTACAATATAGAGGTACGGTACGGTGCGGTGCGCATTACAATATAGAGGTGCGGTGCGGTGCGGTGTCGTGCAAACAAATTTCGGTGCTAGGCCAGACCTAGAAGTTCAAAGCCGATAGAAAATTTTTAAAAGAGTGCCAAAAATTTAAAAATACTATTATTTCTTATTATTAAAAATGGTTGACATCAAAGTTTCTTAAAAACACAATAAAAATGATAATTATTTGTAGGCTCGTAATTTTGTTGAAATATATTCAAATATCTTCGTTTAAATATATATCTAAGATATATGAGAGCATATATACATATATATTGATATATATATATATATATATATATATATATATATATATATATATATATATATATATATATATATATATATATATATATATATATATATATATGAGATTTCTTATGTATTTTGTTGCGCTGAATCCAAAAATCATAATAGTTTTTGTTTGTATGGTCTAGTTTTGACGCTATTCATATGAAAACATTAAAACAAATGAAAAAAATGGATTTTTTGTTTTTGTTTTTGCCATTTTCACAAATGAAATGTTTTTGTTTTTATTTATTATTTGTCCTAGCAATATAAAATTTTTAGAAAATGTTTACAGTAATTAAGCGAGATACATTTTTTTTTTATTTTGATCAGCTGTTTGTATACCAAACTGTTTTGCCTCTGTTCACGGGAAAAAAATTAATTTTCTGCAATTATTTTAATGTTTCAGCGCAACAAAATACATAAACAGGTATCAGATAGTGGGCAGCAGTAGAAAACTTAATTTGTTCCACATTGTAATTATTAAGGTATTAAATTCTATGCTCTAATTAGTTTTTTATTTAAAAGCCTTGTTTTTTTTTTTTGTTTTTTTTTTTAATTATTCTAAAGTTTATAATTTTAAAAGAATTTTTAAAAGGACCTTTAAATTAAAGTAAACTGGAATTTAAAATTTTTTTTCAAACTAAAATATTTTTCGAACTAAAGAACTTTTCAAACTAAATTTTTTTTTTCAAACTAAAGATCTTTTTCAAACTAAATTTTTTTCGATCTAAAGAACTTTTTCAAACAAAAGAATTTTTCAAAAAAAAATTTTAAATTATAAAAATTTTCAGAATAATTTTTCATACTAAAGAATTTTTAAGATAGTTTATTAATATTTTATAAGAACTACACCTGAAATGCAGGACACATTTTGCTGTCTTATTAAGCAGCGGCAACTGTATCAAAATTAAGAATTTCGTCAGATTTTGTGAGTTTTTCATAAAATAGTCCAAGGCCGTTCGTTGCTCTTCAAAAATTCGAAGAAGAATTTTTATCATTTGATGTGCCAAGTATTAATTTGTATTAATAATATTACAGTGCCAAACACAATTCCGATAATTCTTAAGAGTGCCATCAATCATTAATTCAAAATCTAAAATAAGTTATGTGCTTTCGGTTTTACGTTGTGTTTAACCCTCAAATAAGCACTGTTTTTTATTGTCATTTGAGCCATGTTTTTTTTGCTCCTTCAGAATGTGGTACAGAAGTTTCAAAATTTTTCCATACATCTGAAACTGACTGGATATTGAATGTAACTCAGCTTGTAAATAAAATTTTGCCCATTCTTAGATGTTGCATTCCGATAACTTTGCTCACACTTTCAGTTCATTACCCCATAGTATAAATATATTAATACTATGTATTTATACTATTTTATAAATATATTTATACCATGATTACCTTTTTTTTTGGGAATGATACGGGTATAAAGTTTATCAATAAACATTTTAGATTTGTTTACCGATAACATTTCTATAGCAGTGTCGTCCGCCGAAAGTTTTAATATATGGTTAGCACAATTACACATAATTACACAAATTTATTTTTTTCTTACTTTTAATTCCACTTAATTCCCTCCGTAAAATCACAGTAGCGCAATCTCACGCAACAAAGTAACTAAAATGTTACGTTATCTTCAATCATACCGTATCATGAAAAAAAAAAAAATCCACTCAGTAACATTGGTCAGGTCAATCAGGTCAAATAAAAACGTTTCGGATTAACTATTTCCCTTTCTCAAGACCGCATTTGTGCGTAAGCAATATTAAGGTATAGATTTTGTACACGGTAGTTCATTTGTCAATTATCAATAAATTTATTTATTTATTCCGACTTCATTTCCTTACGATTCTTTTTCTTTACTTCTGGCCTCATGGAATTCACAATCTTGATTAACATTCAGGCATTTGTTGAATGAAGTATCGACCAATATCAAATGTTTTTTTTTTTTATTTATTTATTTTCTTTACCTTATATGTTGTGCGGAAAGTTTTTATAATTTACGGTTAATTAAATATACCAAAACTTAATTTCTTAGAACTATATTCTAAAAGGGTACAGATGTGTAACGTCACAAAAAAATTATTTATACATATATATATATATATATATATATATATATATATATATATGTATATAAAAATATATTTTTTTTTAGTTATATATATATATATATATATATATATATATATATATATATATATATACGGTATATATATATATATATATATATATATTTATATATATATATATATATATATATATATATATATATATATATATATATATATATATATATATATATATATATATATATATATATATATATATATATATATATATATATATATATATATATATATATATATATATATAGTGTATAAAAACCATATTTTATTTTTGTATATAAAAGTTTTTTTTTAAACAAAAACCGTTTAAAAGAAGTTCTTTTTTAAAAACAAAAACCGTTTTTTTTGTTTTTTTTGTTTTAATTTTAAAGCAATATTTATATATTTTTTATAGTTATTATAACACTTATATTAATGTTCTTATAAGTTTTTGAGCATAAATATTCACATTAAGCATTTTCATAAACAAAAACAATTTAATTTTAAACAAAGACATTTTTAAACTTTTCTTCAAAAAACAAATTACGTAATATTATCATCGATGAAAAGGAAATGGTTTCTAAGAAGAAGAAGAAGAATAAAAGGAAGTAAAATACTAATGAAGAAGTCTGAAATATCTTTAGATATTTATTTTTATTATTTTCTGTCCCCTCCTTGAAAAGGGCCCTTCTGTGACAATCTGTAATATATATATATATATATATATATATATATATATATATATATATATATATATATATATATATATATATATATATATATATATATATATATATATATATATATATATATATATATATATATATATATGGAGGAATACACTCCATTTTCTCTCCCTTGAACTAAAACAGATAAACCTTGGTTTAACTCTGCTTGTTCTCCTGCAGTTAGCTGAAGGGACGCTGCCTCTAGAAATTACCTTTGTCTTCAAAATCAGAAACTCATGCTTCTTGGTTCTTCTTGCATTTCACCCCAGAATAACATAAAATCAACACTTCGAAACACTAAAAAAATTTCTGGGCAGAAAATGCAGCAATCATTCTGGTTCCTCTACATCACACTCCTTCTGCCAATTTTCAATTTTGCCATTTTAAAATGTCAACTCTTACTTTGCTTCTCCCTGTTTTCTTTCTCTTGTATATCTGATGGTAATACTACTACTACAACTCTGCTAAAGCTGAACTGTTTACTCCTGATTTTGCCTCTAATTCTACTATG
>JABUQX010114342.1:17500-20602 GCA_015478945.1 Trachelipus rathkii | reverse complement strand
TATATATATATATATATATATATGTATATATATATTATGATATATATATATATATATATATATATATATATATATATATATATTATATATTAACAATACTTATATCTATGTATATTATACGGTATTTATATGTAAGTAAAGCAGTGTTGTAGAAAAAAAAATAGTCGCTCAAGGTGGTCGGAGGATCAAAATTTAAAGTCCGGCAGGAGAATGAAATTTCCATTTTCCTTTCTAATTTCACTTCCCATCATAATATTATATATATATATATATATATATATATATATATATATATATATATATATATATATATATATATATATATAATATATATATATATATATATATATATATAAAATATGTTATATATATTATATATTAAAAAATCAGTGGTATAAAAATATTTAATTATTAATTCGGTAATCTCGAGAAATGGAATTATTAGAAAATTAAAGAAGGTAATACTGTTAAAGGTGAATGTCTTTTGTGTGATTTTGGGACAGGCTGACCATATTTCCTTGAATTAAAAACGGGACATTGAAATGGCAAACACGGAAAGGGGGTTATGTAATATTCTATTTTCATGAAAAAGTTAAGACCCAAAAAAAAAAAATTAATTGCATTAGCTTTATTCTTCAGTGACAACAAAAATACAAAAAAAAAAATGGTAGATATATATTTCACCACGATCGTATCATGAATATTTCTTCAATGAAGTTATCTTACGCAGAAAATTTCAGTCTTTTAACATTTTATCATAAAATCTCTCACACTCAAAGATACAATTTTGTCTTTCAACATAGCCCTCATTGTGTCAATAATTAACCTAGATTTTTCTTTTGAACACAATCTTCATAACAAAATATTCTCTCAACAGGTGTTATACTCCCTTTAGGACAAAGAATAAACTCTACAAAACTACAAGGGTCTTGAAAATCGTTTGAAAGTATTCGTTTTACTCTCATTTCAGAGGAAAAAATCTGAACTCCATCTACCAAACTGGAATGTTTTCTTTATTCTATGTATCAAACTGCCTTACAAATATAGTTAAGAGAATCCAATGATCGATTACGAGTGTTTCCCCCCTGTTTCTGTGCTTGTAAAGAATTCCTGATTCAGACTATCCTGTATTTCTTTTCAGTCACGTGTGTTTCTTAGTGGCACACACATGAACTTTTTCAGTGTTTCCTAAACTGCATTTCCACTTGTTGACACATTCAAAGCTGGTTTCAAAGAAATTCTCAAGTACCCCAAAATATTTTTATCTAATTAATTTCTCCTGAATCTACTAACATTTTTAGTTTTTTTTTTTAGTTTTTTTAGTTTTTTTTTTAAATTAGTTAAATTAGTAGTCATAGTTATTTGGTCAAAACCAATTGGTTTAAACCAGGGAGAAAAAAAAACGTTTCTTTGATATATATATATATATATATATATTATATAAATATATATAAAAAAAATATATTATGTCTTATAAAATATATATATATATATATATAATATATATATATATATATATATATATATATATATATATATAATATATATATTAAAATAAAATAAAATGTTAAAAAAAAAATTAAAAACCATGTTTTTTTTCTTGGCATTATTTTATTTTTTTTTTTTGTTTTTTTACCTTGAAAATCCAAATTTTATTTTTATATTTTTTTATATACTAATATATAATATCTTAGGTATACATATTTTCCTAAATTATATAGTATATATATATATATATATATATATATATATATTATATTATATATATATATATATATATATATATATATAATATACGTATTGTTATTATATATTATATATATCATATATAATATATATATATACTATCATATACTAGATATATATATGATATATAGTATATATTAGTTATATATATATATATATATATATATTATATAATATATATAATATATTTATATAGTATATAATATTATAGTAATTATATTATTTATAGTAATTGTTTACATCATTTATATTAATGTTTTTAACGTTTTTGTGGCCAAAATTATTTATATTGATGAGGCATCAAAAACAACAATTATTTAATCAAAGACCTTTTAGTTCCCAAAAAATAATATTTTAGAATTGTTTTAAATGTATTATATATATATATATAGTATATAATAATATATATATAATATATATAATATATATAATAGTATATATATATATATATAATACTATATATATATATATAGTATATATATATATATATATATATATATATATATATACAGAAAAGTGTGCATCGTTACGCAAAAAAGTAGTTTCCGTAAATCGTTACTACCGTACTGGGCCGGTTTTTCGAGACCACCAATCGTTTCTTTAAATAAAAGTAATTCGAAGCGCCGTTACTCCGTTACTTTTAGCTTTGTGGACTATGACATTATCACGGTAGCCTTGGTAATTTATAGGTTACGTGTATATTAAATTTTCCTCATTATCAGTATATATTGAAAAAACATACCCTCATGTAAGACCTAAAACGCACTCAAAACTTTGTCCCTTTTAATCACCGACCGATTTGATGCACCGCCACCTTCTGGCCATTCAACAACTCTCCTACTACGCTCGATCACCGTTTCCTTTTCATCCACATATATACTTAATATTAAAAAGCACACTTGTTCAGCGTCACCATTCTACAACATACTCTAACTTCACACCGAGAAAACGTGTCCTTCACTCGCAACACATAACCTTACTCCTTATATTAGTTACCTTCAAACATCTTTAACACCTGCCAAATCTCTCCACCGATCCTCTCAAACTCTCTTCAGATTCAACGCACAAACCAAATCATCCGCAATATATATATATACCCTCCACTCTTCTTCATTCTCCATCATTCTAACAACAGCCCCTCCACCCCACCTGTAATTCTTTCATTACCCATCCATATACAAATGAATAACCAAGAAGCAACAATCCTGCTTCACACTACGCAATATAATTATTAAAACAACATTTCAATGAAGTTTATTCTACACGCTTCACTTATCGCCATACAGACTTTTTGATTCCATGTCAGAAGCTTATCACCAACACCATATTATCAATAATACCTTTTCCATAGAGCTT
>JABUQX010114342.1:0-12500 GCA_015478945.1 Trachelipus rathkii | reverse complement strand
CCTATTCCCTTGTAGGTCCCCCCCCCCTATTCATCTTCCTTCCAAACTGTTCGTTATTTCCTTTTTTCTCTAAGTACTGTAACTTTTAGACAATCTTTTCCTCCATATATATATACTATATATATATATATATATATATTATATATATATTATTACTTATATATATATATATACTATATATATATATATAGATAGTATATATATAGTATATATATAGTATATATATAGATATACAGTGAATTAAAATTTAAAATACTACTACAGTTTAAGAGAATATATATACATATATATATATATATATATATACTTATATATATATATATATATATATATATAGTATATATAATATATATAATATATAGATATAGATAGATATTATATATATATATATATATAGTATATATATATATATGATATATATATATATTTATAATATATATATATATATAGAACAAATATATTATATATGTAATTTTACAATATAAATAAATAGAAGACAAACTATATATTGTAATGTAAAAACAAATAAAAAAAAAAGTTGTACTCTACCTAAAAGAATTTTTAAAGGTTGTAATCTGTAGGGATACCATACCTTAAAGCAATTTTGAGAATTAAAACTACGTGGATTAACAAAGTACAAGCGAGGTTAGTACTGTAGATATTGTGTGCCAGAAGAGTGTTATGCAGTAAAAATACTCAAAAACAACTCCAAATTAATATTAAGATTAAAATAATAAATAATTAAACACTCACCGTCGGAAACACTTCTCCAGTCTTTCAAAAGGAAAAAAAAAACCCAAGATGTTATGCCGGTAGGAATAAGCAATATTAAAATTCAAATAAAATGCAAAAGGGTAATTAAGGGCTATGATTACAGTGGATGCGTGATTTGTCGAGGTGGCGTTCTGACCAACTATGAAGACGCTCAAATAAGTGGTATGCTTACGGCGATATTCCATACATATCGCTTGTCAAATCACTGTTACACACACATAAAATGCTTCAAACATGAAAATACATAATTCTAACTCATTTTAGTCTGAAAGAAAAAACAATTATGACCTTTAAAATGCTTAATTAGCTCTTGTTTTAAAGATAAAGGACCTTTTATGATAATGTAACAGCATTTTATCTATATTTGAAATATGGATTGCATAACCTGACTGCACTGGGAATTTTTGTCAAGTAAGGTTGGTAACCCTCACTGCAGTCAGTACATGTGTATTTGTGTTAGTTCTTTCGTGGTTATCTTGAAGGAGGTGAATTGTGATTGATATATACAGTAACCCCTCACCTATCGCGGGGATGCGTTCCAGATCATCCCGCGAAAGGCGAAAATCGCGAAGTAGAGGAGAGAGAGAAATAATACATTTTTTTAATTATACATTTAAGTCTTCTATACAGGTTACTGTGAACACTTCCTATGCTATTAACTTATGCTATTTTTTATATATATATATATATATATATATATATATATATTATATATAATATATATAGATATATAATATATATATAATATATATTATATAATATATATCTATTTATATATATAGCAATAGTGTGCCGTGTACGTTCTCAATCAGCAACTAACATAGCTGAAGATTTTGTTGGAATGTTTTTGAGAGAGGAGAGAGAGAGAGAGAGAGAGCAGAGAGAGAGAGAGAGAGAGAGAGAGAGAGGAGAGCAGAGAGAGAGAGAGGATGAGAGAGAGGAGAGAGAGAGAGAGAGAAGAGAGAGAGAGAGAGAGAGAGAGAGAGAGAGAGAGAGAGAGAGAGGAGAGAGAGAGAGAGAGAGAAGCAGCAGAGAGAATTTCAAACCACTACAGTTAATTGAATTTTACTTAATGCGGATAATTTGCGAATCATGCACTGGAAACAGAAAGTAGTAGAAGAATATGAAGCAAGTCGAAGAAAGCCCAGCCTTACCGCCCTTTATACCTTTAGTAGAACTCGTCGCAGTCAGAAAAATTCACCGAGGTTTCACGACACTGCGACGACTCTCACTATGCCATTCGTCAATGTTAGGGTTCATCCTTGGCCCAGTGGGCCACAACCATACCGACTCACAAAAACCCCGCCATCACTCCTATTATGCACCTTTCTTCTCGGCCCTGCCAAACTCACATTTCCTCTCCGCACGCGCACTTCCTTTACTGCTCAATCCACTTTTTCTCGTCTCCCAGCGGTCGATTCCCAGCACATCACCACTATAAGCATCCGCTTAACCAACCGACTAGCATCCATCCTTTCCACATGACAAACATTCTCATGTATTTGCATTTATTCTCTCATTTACCCCTTTCTTCACACCACACAACTCTTAATACGTTCATTCCTTCTTTTATCAATTCTTCTCACACCTAACCACGGTTGTGGAGTCTTCTGAACTATATTAGTACTTTAGATCTATACCTCTACTATACATTAACACAGGTAACAACCAACTCTAATGGTAACAATCCTCTCAAAAACTATGTTCAGATCGCCAACCCACAAACCACAATCAATCGTGCATATAACAGTAGAGGGCCACCGTCCACTTTCTTGTCATTCCTCCATCATATCTAACATCATCATCATTCTGCACTTTCTATTCTTCATAACCCCATCCATATACAAATTAAATAACAAGAAGACTAACATAATCCCTTACTCACTCCGCTATTAATATTAGAACCAAATCACTTTCGACTCCGTTTTTCTTACACACGCTTCACTATGTCATATATACTTTTGAATCATTAAGAAGCCTTAACCCACAACACATATATGCACTAAACACCTGCCATAGACTCCCTATTAATTCCTATCATACACTGTAGCAATCAATAAAACCTAAATACGATTTATTCTGCTTCGTCTTCAATTTTCTCAATATTTCTTGCAATGCCAAAATGATTTTGATCCAGCACACTCTCTACCCACTTTCTAACGCACCTTGTTTTTCACAATCAGTCCTTCAGTACTCGACGTACTCTGTTCGGACCATAATACCAGCATATGTCTTCCTACAACACTCAATAAAACTTAATTCGCCTATATTCCCCTTACAGTCATACCCTTTACCCTAATATAGCTGTATTAATTACTGCTCTTCGCCACCCCTCGGAACTATACTCTCCATAAACGCTTTGCTACACAACTTCCAAATCCAATTAATCACTATTTCGCCTCTATTTAATATTTCACCAGTAATTTCATCTAGCGATACCTGCAGATTGACCAGTTCTTCAACTTTCTATCAACCATTACCTCCTCCCACTAATAGACTCATCCAAAATAACCTATTCCTTCTTGCACAGCAAACACACACACATTCACTTTCACCCCCTATTCATTACTGCCAATGTTTTGGCAGATTTCAAAAGTTTCCCTCACAATCATCTTCCCATCCATTCATCAGTACGAACTACCATCACTATCATATATTTCTAAACAGATTCCCTTATTCTATTCTTAACCTAAGCGCTTCCTTCCAGAAGAGCTTCCTAAATCCTTGTAAGTCCCATTCATCCTACTTCCAAACTGTTCATTACTCTTTTTTTTTTCCTCCTATGTATGCATCTTTAGTATTCTTTTTCCTCCTTATATAATTCCAAACACTCTTTCTTTTGAAACCCTCATTTGCTTTTACTATATTATAGTATAATAATTATATATATATTATATATATATATAATATATATATATGTATATATATATATATATAATATATATATATATATAAATTATATATTCTTGTTGTATTTTTTAAAAAAAATCATGTTTTATATGTAAAATCGCAACAAAATGCTAAGAATGATTCGTAACTCATTGTTGATAAATTTTGCTATGCTATGTATATGGTAAAGTAACATTTCCTTCCCACAAACGGCTGATTACACTACAGTTAAAACCGCTACCTTCCATTATTTCGGCACCAGGTAGGGGATCACGACAAGTCTTGGGCACTTCACATTTGCTGTAATACCTGTTCAGTGACTCTTCTTGGTTGGCTAAATAAAAAAAAGGCGTCCAATACGTTTTTTCGTCTCAAATCCCAATGATCTTGCTGGAGCCTAAATATCATACATATGACTGCTGATTTTTTTGATTCCACCGCAGCAGCATGGTATGTCGACGGAAAAAATAAAGGGATGCGTGAACTGTACCCCAGAAACATAACTCATTGCTATCTGCCCATTTCTACATGGAGATGATCTGTCAGTACCCCAGCCTCCAGAAGAGTACCAACTGCAGGTTGATGTTGATGATGGAAAGTACAAGGGAGAAAACACTTGAACCTTTACCATCGTGGGATCCTGCTTTTCCACAAGCTGACCCAAATGAGCCACACAAACTTACTCAGGGTGAATTAAGTGACCTAATTCGAGATCTGGATCTACCAAAGGACAAAGAAGAACTTCTGGGATCAAGGCTCCAACAGTGTAATCTTCTCCAATCTGATTTGAAAGTGACTGTGAATAGAAGTGGGGAAAAGGATTTGACATCATACTTCAAGAAAATGAATAACCTCGTATTACGACCTCTTTAAACTTAGAGTACAACCAAAAAAAACTGGGGATTCTTTATAGACTCCTCAAAACTTTGTTTAAAAGCTGTTTTGCTGCACAATAGTAATCCACTTAGTTCTATTCCTGTAGGTTATGCTCTCCATATGAAGGAAACATATGAAAATACGAAAATACTTCTGAAATCAATCATGCATGAAGAATGCCAATGGGATAACTTTGGAGACCTAAAAGTCATGGGGATACTAATATGAATGCAATCAGGGAACACGAAGTACTTATATTTCCTGTAAAGTCGTGTAAATTCTTTGCATAATAAGAAGAAAACCTGGCCAGCGAGAAGTCTGTGCCCTGGGACTAAATATGTACAACATAGCCCTCTAGTTGAACAAAATAAAATTTTCTGCCTCCTTTACATAGAACTGGGACTAATGAAGAATTTTGTGAAAGGGATGATTAAGGATAGAGATGGGTTCAAGTACCTATGGGGAGAAATTTCCATTGCCGAGTGACGCCAAAATTAAGGAAGAGATCTTCGTTGGCCGCGACATTCGTGATTTTTTGAAAGACGAAAACTTTAAGCAAATCTTCAATGCCAGTGAGAAAGCAACTTGAGAAGCACTTGAAAGAGTTGATCATGGCTTTCTCGCGACAAAAGGGATGAAAACTATGTTGATATTGTGAACAACCATTTAGATAAGTTTTATAAGCTTGGTTGCAACATGTCGCTCAAAATTCACTTTCCCGATTCACATCTGGATTTTTTCCCGGACAACTGTGGTGCAGTAAGTGATGAGCACGGTGAGCGATTCTACTAGGATATTTCAGCCATAGAACGAAGATACAAGGGTAAATGGAATACATCTATAATTACAGACTACTGTTGGGCCTTACAAAGGAACATTCCAGGAGAGAAGTATAAGCGGCAAGTGAAAAACAGGAGATCGAACAACTGAGTAAGTCAATAACTTTCGTAAAGTATAGTTTTAACGACCCTTGGTATTTCAAAATATTTTTTATTATTATTTTCGTAAACTATAATACTTACTACACCTCATTTCAAAATACGTAGATAGATTAGTTAGTTTATTAATTTAACGCGTCTCAAGATACATAATTATAATGAGTAAATTCTCAAAAATTAGAAGCTAAATAAAGATTATAAGTCGTTATTTTCGTTTTCTCAGCCTAAATTAAGCTAATTTCACTATTTTTAGAATGGAAGCAGAGAAAAAGTATCTTTGTGTAGCAGTGATAATCAAAGGAAAACTCGTCCGAACAGTTTTGATATTCAAACGAATATGATATTCGTTGCATACTGTTGCGAATTCTATGTATTCACGAAAGTTTGAAGGTCTTGCGAATACTTTCTTCAATTTCAATGAGAATACGTTCTAACTTCCGAAAATTTATATATATATAAAAAAAAACTTCGCCAGAATAAAAGATTCTTCGATCACGCATCCATTGTAACCGTAACCTAAACAGAATGATCAACATAGCATAAAAAAATATTTATCAAAAGAAAGCTTTATTGAATAAAACATTTTTTATTATAAATTAATCAATAAATTATATTTATTGGATTATAAATTTAAAAAAAAATAGGATGGCTTTTAATCCATGCATTTAAGCTTAATAAATCCATAAGATTGAGTCTGAAGGTATAAAAGAAATAATAATGGATGTAAATTAGGGACCTAATTCTGAAAAGCGTAATGTCCAAGGATTAAATCATATAAAGCTAAATATTATATACCCTAAATAATATATAATATCTAATATATTAACATTTTGAATCCAAATCTTCGCATTACTACATATCATTTGCATCTTCACGCTGACAATATATATATATATTATATATATATATATATATATATATAATATATATATAGGTTATATATTTAATTAATATAAATATGCAAATAACTATATATAATATTCTTTTATCTCAAAATATATATATATATATATATATATATATATATATATATATATATATATATATATATATATATATTTATAATATATTTATAATATATATAATATATATATATATATATATATATATATATATAATATACTAATATATATAAAATAACCTAGCATTGCACCATATTTATTACTAATTATTTATGATATAATTATCTAAATTAAAAAATATTAAACGTTTGAAGCCAACTTAAAACTCATCAAATTTTATAATAAGCGAAGCTTTATTTTTTAAATAGCATATTCAAAGCAGTTTAACTTCATGCATTTAGCAAATTAATTCCCATTTATAAATAAAAAGGTAAAAGTTGAGATTAACGTAATCTGACGAAATATGGATATTTTTCCGATAATCGTTTTTTTTAATATCTTTCGTCCCCATAAATATATTCCCTCTATCGAATTTATTTTTTGTTTAAATTCGGTTTAGGACCCATTAAGTTTAGGTTATGATAAGTTTTGTTAAATATACACAGAAAATCTGTGTCTACTTAACAAAATTTATCATAACGAAAAGAAAGAATATATAAGAACACCAAATACGTTCCTTATAAATATATCGTAATTGTAGGAATTTTTTATTAACAACATGTGGCAGCGTTGCTTCATGCCAATTTCAAAATATCGATTATTTTAAAAAATATCGATATTTTTAGATTACTCTAAACTCAACTATTACCAATAAAAATATTAAACCTCACTGGCATTCTAAAATTATATGATAATACAAATATAATTAATTATAGTTAAAAATATTAATATATAAACAAAATATTTAATTAGCCTGTTTCAATACTGAAAAAGAAAAAGATTGATTCTTACGGAAATTGTGCAACACATAAGAGCGTGTTCGGAGTGTTCCTTCTGCATCATTTTAAACAATTGCTTTCGCTTCTCAAAATCGTCAACATAACCTCCTGTTGTTAATTCTAAGTGAGCTGATACCCCAGACGTCAAGTCAACCAACGCGTCGCTTAAATTTCCGCCCTATGTTAAAAAATACCGAAAAAAAATAAATAAATAAAAGCAAAGTAAAGTACAATAGTTTATAAATTAATAATAAGAGTTAATAATCAAGTTAAGCAAAGATATTAAGCTCAATTGTATTAAAATATAAATCTTACCCTCTTTTAAGAATAAATTTCCAATTATAATTAGGAACATTTCTTACCTCGAGTGCTTCGTAGGATCCATGCAATTTGGCATATGCTTTTTCTAAAAGGGCACACCAAAACTCTCCCTTTTCTTTCGAATGGGCAAAAATAAGTTGTCCGTCAATGGTTGGCAAAAGATCATCAACCACAACTTCGACCCATTCACCAAACCTCCAAAAACGGAAGTAAAAGACCCCAGGGTGAACGAGTCCTCCAGATCCATATTCTTGCTCTTTAAAGTCAGGAATAACCTTGGTAGATTCAGAAGGAATATTCATATTATAATTATTCATTATTTCTACATTAATTAATTGTTCTTTTTCATTAATTAATGGAAGAAGAAGAAGAGAAGAAGGCAAAGACGAAAGCAGAAGAAAGAGTAAGGTAAGAAGCAAAGTAAGAAGAAAAGAAAAGAGAAGAAAAGAAGAGCAAGAAGAGAAAGAAGAAGAGAAGAAGGAAGAGAACGAAGAAAGAAGAAGAAAGAAGAAAAAGAAGAAGAAGAAGAAGAAGAAGAAGAAGAAAGAAGAAGAAGAAAAAGAAAAAGAAAAAGAAAAAGAAAAAGAAAAAGAAAAAGAAAAAGAAAAAGAAGAAGAAGAAGAAGAGAAGAAGAATAGAAGACGAAGAAGAAAGAGAAGTAGAGGAAAAGTAGAATAGAAGAAATAGAAGAAAAAGGAAGAGAAAGAAGAAAGAAGGAGAAGGGACAAGAAGGAAGGGAAGAAGGAGGGAAAACCCGTCGGCATATATGTACCTTCTAAAAGAGTTTTCTTTACTAATGAGAATCCTACGAGAAAATAGTTAAAACTTTTCTGAATCTTGTATATTTCTTTGTTGTTTTCTATTATAATGAAAATAAAAACGGATACGAGAACAGGAATAAGAAGGGGTATTTTTTAAATTTTTTTAGGGAGTTTATAAATGAAAGAAAATTAAAAGAGAAAAACTTAGAAGAAAAGAATTATATATATAAAAGGAGTCGGTTAAATATATTTAATTTGTTTTTGGTGAGCTTCAAGGTAAAAAAGAAAAAAAAATACAAGCACGAATTTAAAAAGCGTATTAAAGACTCATGCGGAGATGGACAATTCTATAAATGGTTATTGCACATTAGCCTTAATATACAAAGGATGTATAATTGTTCAAAATAAGGCACACAAAAATAATAACAATACTTATATACTTGATATAAAGAGAGAAAGAACTTTGATAAAGTAATAAAAAATAAATCAAAGTAAGGAAAACAAGAATAATAAAACTTTTATGCACAAATTAAAGGGTGATTTACTTTATTCAATTAACTTTAAAATTGTGTTTATTTCTATACCTTCTGCCATAGTTCTTTCACTCCTGCTAAAGTAGCGCAAGCTGCCACAAACCAACAATTTCCTAGTTGACCTTGAGAAACCTCATTTGAACTGGCTCCTTCGACAAATAAATGAGGGTTTTCAACAAGCTCCTGTGGAAGAAACGATAATGAATATTTTGGTTAAGAACCACTATTCACAGAAGTAAAATGTGACAAAATATAAAACTCTTATTTTTAATCATTATGTAAACTTTTTTTTTTAATCACTCTATGTAAACTTTATTAGATCTAAGAGGTGATAAAGTGCTAAAATACTAGAATATTTGAAGAAATAAATATAAAAAAAATTAGAAGAACTCACATGAGGCCTTTTCCATACAATTACTCCTGGAGGTTGCTTTGAAAAATAAATGGAGGAATCATGTGGAGGAAATTTTGGGTCCGAAAACTTCTCGCCTGTAAAAATGATAAGAAACTCTTTTCAGTTATTGCTTCTAATTTAGTTTATTCATAAGGGAAAAGAGACAAATAATATTTAAATGTTACACAACAATGAAAAGAGAAATTTTAAAAAAGAAAAAGAGAAAAAAAAAAAAAAAAAAAGAAAAAATTTAAAGAAGAATAAATAACTGTCATAAAAGAAAATTTGTGATAAAATTTTTTAAATACCTACAATCAAAATATACAGGAGGAAATTGCAAAGCTCCACGCCTGAAGCTTTTACAATTTTACAACGTCTTGGAACAATGTTTACACTATTTGAGAGAGAGAGAGAGGAGAGGAGAGGAGGAGAGAGTGAGGAGAGAGAGAGAGAAGACGAGAGAGACGAGAGAAGAGAGAGAGAGAAGAGAGAGACAGACGGACAAGGAAAGAAAAGAGGAGAGACGGGGAGAAGACGAAAGTCAAGAAGAGAAGACAAGAGAGAGAGCAGACGAGACCGAGGAGAGATACGATGGATCGAGGCAGAGAGAATAGGGAGAGAGCAGAGACGAGGACGAGAGACGAGACAGAGACGAGGAGGAGAGAGAGAGAGAGAGTGCTGAGAGAGAGCAGATGAGGGAGGAGGAGGAGAGAGAAGAGAGAGAGAGAGAGAGACGAGAGAGGAACGACGAGGGAGGGGCGAGAGGGAGGAGAGAGAGAAGAGAGCACGAGGATCGAGCCGGCCGGTGGGGTGAGGCAGGAGAGGAGAAGGAGAGAGAGAGAGAGAGAAGATGAGGAGGGGGGGGGTGGGGGAGGAGAGGGCAGTAGGGGAGGGGGGAGACGAGCGGACGGGAGCGACAGACGGGGGACCGAGACGGAGGCGCGGGGGGAGGGAGAAAGGCGAGACGAGGAGAGACGGCAGGAGAGAGGACGGGAGAGAATGGGGGGGGCGATAGGGAAGAGGAGGCAGGAGGGGGGGGCGGGGGGAGGGGAGAAGGGGGGGGGGAGGAAGGACTGCATTACGAGAGAGAGGGGGGAGAGAGGAGAGAGAGCCAAGTTTTTAATTAAGGTGGGTAATTTTTGTGTGTTGTGTTGGGTTGTTGGGTGGGCTCGCGGAGAGGAGGAGGGGAGGGAGAGGAAGGAGGGGGGAGGGGGGGGGGGAAGAGAGAGAGAGGAGAGAGGGGGAGGGGGGCAGAGGGCTGGGCTGTGAAAGAGAGGGGGGAGAACGGGGCGGAGCGGAGGGGGAGGAGGAGCGAGGGGAGGGAGAGAGACGAGAAGAGAGAGAGAGAGAGAGAGAAGAGAGAGAGGAGAGAGAGAGAGAGACGAGAGGAGAGGGGACGAGGAAGAGAGAGAGAGAGCACGAAGAGACGAGAGAGAGGGAGAGAGAGAGAAGAGACGAGGAGAGAGAGAGAGAAGAGAAGAGAGAGGAGAGAGCAGAGAGAGAGAGAGAGAGAGAGAGAGAGAGAGAGAGCAGACGGAGAGAGAGGAAGAGAGAGAGAGAGAGATGAGAGAGATGACCGACGAGAGAGAGAGAGAGACGAGAGAGAGAGAGAGAGAGAGAAGAGAGAAGAGAGAGGAGACGAGAGTTGCATCTGTACGATAGATATGTCAGGCCACTCAGCACGGAGATGCCATTCGAAGCACGATAGGCCGTAGCAGGAGAGAGAGAGAGAAGAGACGAGAGAGAGAGAGAGAGAGAGCAGGAGATTCCTTAAGCCAATTTATTTCAAGGATATATATATATATATATATATATATATAATATATATATAAAAAAAAAAATATATATAATCATATACTATATATGTATCATATATATATTATACTAATATATTATATATATATATATATTAATATATATAATATATATATATATATATATATATATAAAATAAACAAGCAAAATATTTTAAAGACGAAAATAAACATATACATAACTACTTTTGTGACAATCTTTTTTGATTTTCCGCATAAGATGTGACCTTTGAAATCTCTTCCTGCCGTGACCGCGACTGCGTCATAACTCATAGACACCGGTATTTTCCACACCTTTTAACTGCGCTGATTCCTACTTGTTAGGCACGATAAAAGAATCCTGAAAATACCGGTATGTGGCGGTAATAGCAAGCATTTTACTTTTTGAAAACGGATTGTGGTAACAACGGGCATATACCCTTGGTTTGGTAGTAGGGAATTGTTAAAGAGGCTGTGAATGCTAGGTATAAATCTGAGGAGAAGATGAATTAAATATTAACATCAATGACGGGAAAGCTATGAATTACAATATAAGTGTCTTTTAATAATATAAAAATTAGGTGTTAGCTGAATGCAAAAGAGGACTATTTGAGATCGGCTTAAAGAAAAGGGATTGAGTCATCCATGAGAGATGAGCCTGTTTCGGTGGTTAGGTGTCCCAAAGAGCGACTCCTTTGCTAAATGCTGAAATAACTAGAGAACATGTTAATACATCTCGTACTCGTTTATCAGAATGTGGACATCCGAGGCAAAGAAACGGTATATGGGGAATTGGTCTAGGGCTATAATGGTCTATTAGGGATGGTGATTCGGCTTTTATAATACTCCACTCGGCAGTTCCTAACTACTTCATCTTATAGTGAGGAAATCAAGAAGAAAAAATAAGAAAGTGCAGTTTAAAAATGTCGATACATGCCGTAAGGTAAAGGAGGGCCGCCCTAGCTTAGACGCAGTAATTGGTTCCTTTTTAGTTAAAAAGTTTGTTCCCAATCTTAAACCCGTAGCGAAATGAGACTTTAGCGCGACCCGACGAGCAGAGGGACCATTTATAGATACCAATTTCTCTTGAAGTTTCCATATTATTTGTAACTTGTGATAGTTGAGATTACTGTGATACTATACTTTAATGCTACAACATATGTCTATTACTCTAATCCCTCTATAATGATTGCAGTCTTATTTGTCGTTCAAATATACCTATAAAAAAATCCCTTATCTAAGCAAAAGATAAAGACATGACCACTTCCATTACATGTATCGTGAAAGGTAATAGAAAAGTTGACTATGGTACGTCCATAATCTGACTAATATTATTTTGCTATTCATTACTCTGCAGGTCGATCATACATACCTCCTCCCC
>JABUQX010114341.1:67500-89324 GCA_015478945.1 Trachelipus rathkii | reverse complement strand
TATACTCCTATTAATGTATTATGCCGAACCAGGACAATAAAAAATTTATTATTTCCCCAGGCTTCCTCAGAAAATACAAGACATCATCAGAATTATTCCAAAACTCACATCCAATCGCAGATCTGTTCTCGCCCGCTAATAATAACAATCCGGACCCACATCTAAGCTATCTACTGTTAATAAAAATTTAAACCCCAGCTTCTTCTTGGCTCTCCCTCAACAGAACAAATCACCACGACGTCATTATCCAAAGTCCGTCGAACAACATGTATTCGATATTAAACTAAGATAGAAACAAAAAAATAAAAGAAGTGTCTTAATTTACAAACAATTACAAGTCTCGTTCAGGAAACTTTCTTAAAATCTATTAGGAAAAGTTACATTAAATTAAAAATACGGAAAAACTTGATAATAAGTACACGAAATACTATGTTTCACCTACAAATACTCAATTTCCGGGGAAAGAGAAAGTATTATTTCAGGAAGGACACGATATACATCAAAATGAATTACGAATAAGTTACACTGATTGACCAGAGACAAGACAATATTATATAAATAAAAACCAATAGTTGGTAGTCTACACCAGCTACCTATTCATAAATAGTATATGACCATCACCTCATATTGCTAACCATATAAGTATTGTTAAAAAAATAATTCCATATGATAAATAAACTCCTCTGAGTTTCTAAATATATAACCTATCGCCCACCCTAGGTCTGTTGTCAAAGCTTATGGAAAGGTAAATGAATTTTGGAAGAATAAGAACATAGTTGTAGAACCTAATTGCAAAATGGAAGGAATAAGAATAGGAAACACCTTAGCCCATGTTAATAATGAATTACAAGCTCCTTTTACACCAACTACTTAGATTATGAAGTTATATTAAATAAAAAAGAATTAATAGGAGATATTTACCCAGTAGAAGAACATGAAATAAACATTCCAGATATTGTAAATAAAGAAAAAACTTTTGATTTGGCAAATTTAAATTTAGAAAATTTAGAAACAGAACAACAAATGAAAATAATAGAAATATTAAAAAAGCTAAAAAAGCATTCGCCGAAACATTTGAACAAATTTTTCTTTGTAAATTATTAAAATATAAAATTGATTAAGGAGATTCAAAACCCATCCATACCCCCCAGTATAGACTTCCCCATACTACAAAGGAGATAATGCAAGAACATGTTGACAAAATGCTCAAACTAGGATTAATAGAAAAATCTAATAGCCCATGGTGTAGCCCAGTAATTTTAATTAAAAAATCTGATGGAACAAATAGGTTTGTATTTGACGCACGCTCACTTAATGCTGTAACTAAAACAGAAGTAATGGCAATGCCCAAAATTGACGAAGAAATACTTACTTCATTTAATGGATCAAAGTACTTTACTGTTTTAGATAATTTAAAAGGCTTCAACCAGATAGAAATAGAAAAAGAAGATAGATATAAAACAAGCTTTATGGGTCCAGATAACAATAGTTATCAACATATCAGAATGTGCTATGGTCTAGTGGGAGCACCTGCTACTTGGTGTCGAACGTTATCCATCTTATTTTCAGAAGTCTTAGGAAAATTTTGCCATATATATATGGATGACCTTATTTTATATAGCTCCACGTTTGAACAACATATCGAACAACTTCAAGAAATATTAGATATTTACCAAAAATCTGGATTAAAACTTTCCTTAAAGAAATGTAAATTCGCCCAACATTCAGTAAAATATTTAGGACACATAATATCAGAACGAGGAATACAAATAGACCCCATTAAAATTCAGGGAATAGTAGATTATGAAACTCCAAAAAATGTAAAAGCAGTAAAAAGAGTATTAGGGATGGCATCATACTTTAGAAGATTTATAAAAAACTTTTCAGAAATATGTGCTCCTTTAACAAACTTAACCAAAAAATATTCTAAATTTATCTGGACAGAATTAGAAAATAATGCTTTCATAAAATTAAAAGAACTTCTTACGACATCCCCCATATTAATACATCCAGACTTTAATAAACATTTTAAAATCCATACTGATGCATCCGGAAACGCTATAGGAGCAGTATTAACTCAAGAAATAGAAGGAATAGATAGACCAATAGCATATTATTCAAGAAAACTGTCCCCTCAAGAACAAAACTATAGTACAACAGAGCGAGAGGCCTTAGCCTTAGTAAATTCAATCAAACACTTTGATTACTATCTATATGGACATAAATTCACAGCAGTAGTCGACCATCAAGCTCTAAGATACTTATTTAAATTCAAACCAGTAACCCCTAGAATTGCCAGATGGGCACTTCTACTTTCCGAATTTAACTTCGATGTACAATTTAAAGCAGGAAAGGAACATGTAATACCTGATGCCATTAGCAGAAGTGTTCAAAATGTTAATAATATAAACATTCAAGACCCTTTTCAAAAATTAACATCTGAAAATGTCAGAAAAGAACAGCTAAATGATCTAAAATGGAGGAGAATAATTAATTATTTTGAGAAAAACAATATTGAAGGAATTCCAAGGGATGTAGATTTAACTAAATTTTCCATAATAAATAACTGCCTACATTACATACGTAGAGAAGAAAATAATAGACCTTATATAGAAACACTTATAATTCCCGACTCCCTAATAAATGATGCTTTGCAAGTGGCTCATGATTCAGAATTAAATTTTCATTCTGGATTTATTAAAACGCTTAAAAGAGCCGAAAGCTTATTCTTCTGGCCAAATATGAGCCAAAATGCTAAAAATCTATACCCAAAAAAATGTTAACTTCAAGTCTCAAAAATTGTCCCCGTATATAAAAATATAAAGCACCCCTCAAAATTATGAACTCTAGAATCCCCAGGAAATGTTATAGTATTGATGAGCATGCTCCTCTACAATTTCTAATAATGAAAAATAAATATGTCAAATTTCTATAATTGATCACTTCTCTAGATTTAATTCCAAAACTTACCCCATACCCAATTATAACTAAAAAAAACCATAGAAATTGCCTATAGACTAAATAACATTATCACTGCCCACTTCATATTACCACAGATAATGGAACCCAATTTCACTCTAAATTATTTAATGAAATATGTGAATTTTATAAATGTAAAGTACATCATACCACAACCTTTCATGCCCAATCAAATCCTTATATAGAAAGAAGTAATAGAAGTATTAAATTTGCTTTAGCATCTGCCCTAAATAACTGTTGTTTTAATAATTGGGAAGATTACTTATCTTTTGTTACCCTTGCCCTTAATACCTCCTATCACTCTAGTATTAATGAAATTCCTTTCTTTCTTTTCTTTGGTAGAGATGCGACCTTACCATTATCTGATATAATAAATACAGCTAAAACTTATGATTATAATGGTAAAAGTTATAAGCAAGACCTTGTGATAAAAATGAATGAAGCTTATAAACAAGCCTATTTAGCCCATAAAAAAACAATCATATCAAAAGAGATATATAAAACCAAAAAACTTTAAAGAATTGAAATAGCGATTTAATTTTATTAAAAAATCAAACTACCAGAGTTGGAAATAGTAGCAAATTAAAATTTAAGCATGGTTCAGGACCAACAGGATAAGCTAGAAAAATTCTCACAATTAAATTATTCAAAGAGAAACCATATTCCATTCACGAAAAAAAATGAGGAACATACACGTAAACAGAATTTAAAGAAATGCAACTCCCCATACTAGAATAGAACTTCAATTCATACTATAGGAGACGAAGTATAGATAACAATATGAATCTGAATCTAAAAACTGCGAGTATACCAGATAACATTCTCACAACATATAATTGACAATAATATAGTACACGATAGTTATAGTATAATGAAAATAATGCTGACAGAGACAAAATAATGAATAAATAGTGATGATAATGTGTATAAAAATAATATGATCCCCAAGAAATAGAATAGATATAACTAGATCAAAGGGAAATACAAGATTATAAGAGGGTCCAAGTTAGACCAATGCAATATAAATTTTAAATATAGTATGATAATGTTATTGTTTATTTGTAGAATGTTTTAGATAGTTGCAACTATTGTAATAAAGAAAAAGTCAACCCACTGATCTTATAGTTCCGCGTTGAATGTCAGATTTATGTCAAATTATCCTACCGGTAAATCCAAGATGGTTAGATTCTCTAGGGAACGCCATTGTAAGGCCGCTGAAAAGAACTAGAATGATGAGCTAGGCCTAAACTCATGCATTCTACTTCGGGACAGTAGAAATGATTGAAATTAATATTGTTTATTTTTCTTTTTTTTGCAGGAATTTCATTGAATTAAAATTAACACAAAAAATTAAATTACATAAAATGGAAAAGAATACTTTCCCTATAGACTTGTTCAGTAAGCTATTTCTTAAATACTTGCCACCAGGTAATCCATGGAACGTGAATGTAGAAGTGATGAAGAATAATAAAACCTACAAACTAGTGAACAAAAACGTCAAAGAATCTTTTATAACAAGAGAATTGTCTTATATAACTTTTATAAATCTACAAAACGAGAATAGTACAAGCATAAATATTGTTGAAATATTTCAACAGCTTCAAAAAACCTTCAAGAAAAACAACAACCTTACAAACATAAAGATAGAATTGGATGATCACAAACTCTTACAAATCCAAAAATCGTGCAAAATTGATGAACTAGAAATGACTCTTCGCAAAAGAAAATGGTGGAGGTTAATATTTGATAGTCAAGGACCAAAACTGAAGAGAAAGCCAGAAATGCAATTCAGAAAGAAAGGGAACTCTTCAGCATTACATTTAAAAGTGTTAAAGAGAACATTAAACTCTTCCTCAAGTTCAATTGAGAAAGAGAATCAAAAGTTACCCTCTCAGAACAAAAGAAAAATTCCAGTTGAAAAAGGTGCGGAACCATTATTAACAAAGGACGAAAACCTGTATCCTTTAATTAACGATGAGATAGCTAGACCAATTTCTCCGATAGACAGAGATGAAGAGGAATGTGAATTTGAACTGATCTCCACTCCTTCATCCTCATTGTCTTCTCTCTCAAGCCATCTCTCGTCCTTTTCATTTTCTTCACCTTATGTACCAAGTAAGGTGTTTTCTTCCCAATCATGGAAGTAATACACCTTATTCACCGACCAAAATATCTACAAATGAGAATGACCCTCTGACATTTTAGATTTATGAATTTAGAATTTGATTAAAAAGGAAAATTAAAATAAATTTTGTGCAAGTTTAGTTTAAAAAATTTTGACGAGCTTAGAAATATAAAACGAGTTTAATAACTGAACTTTATTTCTATTATAAATATTAACTTCATTAAAATAAAAGAAAATAAAATCTTTAACTAATTTTATAAATCAAAATGAGTAAATGACTCTAAATTTCCTTTAAACTTAATATATTATAAGAAAAATATAACTGAAAAGATTCAAAGATTTTCATCTAAAACAAAAGAAAAACGCTTCATAACTTTAGTTTAAAATATAAGCCTTTTTGAACTAAATCACTCACAAATATCTTAATAATAAAATAATAATAATAATAATAATAATAATAATAATAATAATAATAATAATAATAATAATAATAATAATAATAATAATAATAATAATAATAATAATAATAATAAAACTGCTTTGCCTTCAATATTCTTAAAATAAACTAATGAAAATTGGCTACGTGTTATTTGGGAAAAATCGTTTTTCTGCGAAGCTCAAAAATTACTTAAAAGTACTCTTTCCGCTAATCGCTTGTATATACATTTATTTGATGAAATATTATAAACAAAGTCATTGTTAATATTGCAACTATTTTCTAATTTAGGAAACATGGCCTTATAAACATTAAGTTCATTATTTGCATCGATGAATTTTGTGGACCAAAATTCATTGTTAAAAGGTGTTTCTTTCCGAATAAGTTTCTCTCATACATTTATTAGACTAAAGTCCATAACGAAATATTCTGAGATATATTTTATGGATAACTTAAGTAAATTTCTTTTCTAAACGAAGTTAAAAGAAAATCAAATTTTTTACACTACCCCCTCTTTAAGATTTTAACTTCTTTAGGAAAAGAAAATAGAGTACATGCACAAAATTTATTTTAATTTTCCTTTTAATCAAATAATTATTCATAAATTCATAAATCTAAAATGTCAGAGGATCATTCTCGTTTGTAGGTATTTTGGTCGGTGAGTAAGGGGGAGTGCCTCCAGATGATGAAGGGAACATCTTACTTGGTACGTAAGGTGACGAAAACGAAAAGGAAGAGAGATGGCTAGAAAGGGACGACAATGAGGAGGAAGGCGTAGAGATCATTTCGAATTCATATTCCTCTTCGTCTTTATCTATCGGAGAGATTGGTCTAGCTATCTCATCGTTAATTAAAGGATACAGGTTTTCGTCCTTTGTTACTAATGGTTCCGTATCTTTTTGAGCTGGAATTTTTCTTTTGTTCTGAGAGGGTAACTTTTGATTTTCTTTCTCAATTGAACTTGAGGAAGAGTTTAATGTTCTCTTTAACACTTTTAAATGTAATGATGAAGAGTTCCCTTTCTTTCTGAATTGCATTTCTGGCTTTCTCTTCAGTTTTGGTCCTTGACTATCAAATATTAACCTCCACCATTTTCTTTTACGAAGATTCATTTCCAGTTCATCAATTTTGCACGATTTTTGGATTTGTAAGAGTTTGTGATCATCCAATTCTATCTTTATGTTTGTAAGGTTGTTGTTTTTCTTGAAGGTTTTTTGAAGCTGTTGAAATATTTCAACAATATTTATGCTTGTACTATTCTCGTTTTGTAGATTTATAAAAGTTATATAAGACAATTCTCTTGTTATAAAAGATTCTTTGACGTTTTTGTTCACTAGTTTGTAGGTTTTATTATTCTTCATCACTTCTACATTCACGTTCCATGGATTACCTGGTGGTAAGTATTTAAGAAATAGTTTACTAAACAAGTCTATAGGGAAAGTATTCTTTTCCATTTTATGTAATTTTAATTTTTTTGTGTTAATTTTAATTCAATGAAATTCCTGCAAAAAAGAAAAAATAAACAATATTAATTTCAATCATTTCTACTGTCCCGAAGTAGAATGCATGAGTTTAGGCCTAGCTCATCATTCTAGTTCTTTTCAGCGGCCTTACAATGGCGTTCCCTAGAGAATCTAACCATCTTGGATTTAACCGGTAAGGATATTTTGACAAAATCCATGTCAACCGCAGGACAAACCTATAAAGATCAGTGGGTTAGACTTCTCTTTAACCACAATAGTTGCAACTATCTAAAACATTCTACAAATAAACAATACAAACATTATCACTACTATATTTAAAACTTTATATTCAATTGGTCTCCCTTGGACCCTTTTAACATCTTGTATACTTCCTTTAGATCTAAGATTATATCTATTCCTATTTCTTTGATCAATATTACTTTTATCACCACCATTATCATCACTATCTTTATTAACATTATTATCGTCTCTGTCAACATTATTTTCATTATCACTATCACTATCATTATTATCACTATCATTATTAATATCATTGTCATTATCATAGTTGTGAGAATTGTTAATTCTCGGGTAATATTCAGTTTCTGAATCAGATTCACTATTGTTATCTATATCTTCGTCTTCTATAGTATGATTGAAGTTATATTCTAAGTATGGGGAGTTGCATTCTTTAATTCTGTTTACATGTATGTTCTCATTTTTTTTCGTTGAATCGAATAATGGTTTTATTGAATAATTTACTGGTGAGAACTTTTCTACTATCCTGTATGGTCCTAACCATCTAAATTTTAATTTGCTACCTATTCCAACTCTGTAGTTGTTTTTTAATAAAACTAAATCCCCTATTTCAAATTCTTTAAAGTTTTTGGTTTTATAATATCTCTTTTGGCTATTTTGTTTCTTTTTATGGCTTAAATAGGCTTGTTTATAAGCTTCATTCATTTTTATCACAAGGTCTTGCTTATAACTTTTACCATTATAATCATAAGTTTTAGCTGTATTTATTATATCAGATAATGGTAAGGTCGCATCTCTACCAAAGAAAAGAAAGAAAGGAATTTCATTAATACTAGAGTGATAGGAGGTATTAAGGGCAAGGGTAACAAAAGATAAGTAATCTTCCCAATTATTAAAACAACAGTTATTTAGGGCAGATGCTAAAGCAAATTTAATACTTCTATTACTTCTTTCTATATAAGGATTTGATTGGGCATGAAAGGTTGTGGTATGATGTACTTTACATTTATAAAATTCACATATTTCTTTAAATAATTTAGAGTGAAATTGGGTTCCATTATCTGTAGTAATATGAAGTGGGGCAGAAAATTTATTAATATAGTCTATAAGGCAATTTACTATGGTTTCTTTAGTTATATTGGGTATGGGGTAAGTTTGAATAAATCTAGAGAAGTGATCAATTATAGAAAAGACATATTTATTTCCATTATTAGAAATTGGTAGAGGACCCATGATATCAATACCTAACCATTTTCCTGGGGATGTCATAGATTCATAATTTTGAAGGGGTGCTTTAATATTTTTATAAGGGGACAATTTTTGACAAGTTAAACATTTTTGAGTATAATTTTTAACATCTTGGGTCATATTTGGCCAGAAGAATAAGCTTTCGGCTCTTTTAAGCGTTTTAATAAATCCAGAATGAAAATTTAATTCTGAATCATGAGCCACTTGCAAAGCATCATTTATTAAAGAATCGGGAATTATAAGTGTTTCTATATAAGGTCTATTATTTTCTTCTCTACGTATGTAATGTAGGCAGTTATTTATTATAGTAAATTTAGTTAAATCTACATCCCTTGGAATTCCTTCAATATTATTTTTCTCGAAATAATTAATTATTCTCCTCCATTTTAGATCATTTAGCTGTTCTTTTCTAACATTTTCAGATGTTAATTTTTGAAGTGGGTCTTCTGGAATGTTTATATTATTAACATTTTGAACACTTCTACTAATGGCATCTGGTATTACATGTTCCTTTCCTGCTTTAAATTGTACGTCGAAGTTAAATTCAGAAAGTAGAAGTGCCCATCTGGCAATTCTAGGAGTTACTGGTTTGAATTTAAATAAGTATCTTAAAGCTTGATGGTCGACTACTGCTGTGAATTTATGTCCATATAAATAGTAATCAAAGTGTTTGATTAAACTTACCAAGGCTAAAGCTTCTCGCTCTGTTGTACTATAGTTTTGTTCTTGAGGGGACAGTTTTCTTGAATAATATGCTATTGGTCTATCTATTCCTTCTATTTCTTGAGTTAATACTGCTCCTATAGCATTTCCGGATGCATCAGTATGAATTTTAAAATGCTTATTAAAGTCTGGATGTATTAATATGGGAGATGTTGTAAGAAGTTCTTTTAATTTTATGAAAGCATTATTTTTTGATTCAGTCCAGATAAATTTAGAATATTTTTTAGTTAAGTTTGTTAAAGGAGCACATATTTCTGAAAAGTTTTTTATAAATCTTCTAAAGTATGATGCTATCCCTAATACTCTTTTTACTGCTTTTACATTTTTTGGAGTTTCATAATCTACTATTCCTTGAATTTTAATGGGGTCTATTTGTATTCCTCGTTCTGATATTATGTGTCCTAAATATTTTACTGAATGTTGGGCGAATTTACATTTCTTTAAGGAAAGTTTTAATCCAGATTTTTGGTAAATATCTAATATTTCTTGAAGTTGTTCGATATGTTGTTCAAACGTGGAGCTATATAGAATAGATCATCCAACATATATATAAACAAAATTTTCCTAGACTTCTGAAAATAAGATGGATAACGTCCGACACCTAGTAGCAGGTGCTCCTACTAGACCATAGCACATTCTGATATGCTGATAACTATTGTTATCTGGACCCATAAAGCTTGTTTTATATCTATCTTCTTTTTCTATTTCTATCTGGTTGAAACCTTTTAAATTATCTAAAACAGTAAAGTATTTTGATCCATTAAATGATGTAAGTATTTCGTCTATTTTGGGCATTGCCATTACTTCTGTTTTAGTTACAGCATTAAGTGAGCGTGCGTCAAATACAAACCTATTTGTTCCATCAGATTTTTTAATTAAAATTACTGGGCTACACCATGGGCTATTAGATTTTTCTATTAATCCTAGTTTGAGCATTTTGTCAACATGTTCTTGCATTATCTCCTTTGTAGTATGGGGAAGTCTATACTGGGGGGTATGGATGGGTTTTGAATCTCCTGTGTCAATTTTATGTTTTAATAATTTACAAAGACCTATATCATCTGTAGTTTGAGCAAAAGCATTTTTATTTTTATTTAATATTTCTATTATTTTCATTTGTTGTTCTGTTTCTAAATTTTCTAAATTTAAATTTGCCAAATCAAAAGTTTTTTCTTTATTTACAATATCTGGAATGTTTATTTCATGTTCTTCTACTGGGTAAATATCTCCTATTAATTCCTTTTTATTTAGTATAACTTCATAATCTAAGTAGTTGGCTACTGTAAAAGGAGCTTGTAATTCATTATTAACATGGGCTAAGGTGTTTCCTATTCTTATTCCTTCCATTTTGCAATTAGGTTCTACAACTATGTTCTTATTCTTCCAAAATTCATTTACCTTTCCATAAGCTTTGACAAAAGACCTAGGGGGAAGTCTAATTTTAAACTCAGTAGTTAATTTATCATATGGAATTTTATTTTTTTCAATATTATAACAATATGAATGATGGTCAATTACGTTTATAATAGGTACTCTAGTTTTATTTATATAAATACTTTCTTGCTCTAGATCAAGCGTTACTTTACCTAATCTCTTGATTATATCTCTTCCTAATAATATTTCTCCTGGAAATTGAGTATTTTCTAGTACATATACTTCGTGAATTAATGCAATTTTTCCTATTTTTAAAGATAATGTAACTTTTCCTAAAATGTTTAAAGTTTCCCCTGAAACACTTGTAATTTTTAAATTAGCCCTTTTAATTCTTTTTGTTCTATTTATTTTATTCGGATCCATTTCGAGGACTTTGGATAATGACTCGTGTGATATTATAGTTACTGTTGAGCCAGAGTCAAGAAAAGCTAGGGTTTTAATTTTATTAACAGTAATCTCGATGGTCGGATTGTCTATATTACCCGAAACAGATCTCTTAATTAGTTTTTTGAATAATTTTGGTTTCTTGTATATCTCTGATGAAGCCTGGGGCAATTATATTTTTTATGTCCTGGTTCGTTACAATGGAAACAAATGATTTGTGGTAAAGGTAATCTATTATTTGCCATCTGAACATTATTTACGTTGGGTAATCTATTTTGTAAGTGAAAGCTATTATGTGGTCTATTAATGGGAGTATGGAAGTTATTTGTTACTTTCTGGAACTATTTTCTCGGCCTTTATTAGCTTGGACACAGGTAATATATGAACTAAGATCTTATATACAATAAGTTTCTTTATTTTCATAGTTTAATCCATTAATAAAAATAGATATCAAAAATTGGTCTCTGCTGTCTGTGTCATTAAATTCAGTTAAAATGTCCATGACATTCTCAGTTATTTCGTCAATTTTATTGGCGTAATCTTTTATGCTTAAAAGACCTTGTTTTATATTTGTAAATTGATTGTAGGCCTCTTGTTTTGAAATTATATTTTTGAATCTTTTTTCGAGAAATGACACTAATTCAGTAAAGCTTAAGTCGTCTATTTCAGGATGTGAGTTTAGATAAGTTTGGGCTGAGTCGATGCATAAACATTTCAAAATATTAACTTTATTGGCATCACTCCAATTTTCTAAGTTTGATCGCGCATTGAACTGATTTAAGAAACTTTTGAAACTAGTTTTACCGTTAAATTGTTTCAGTTTTCCTAATATACTAGAGAAAGGCAAGTGACTTTCTTCATCCGCCATTATGTAATACTATTGGAATTTATTACTAATATATATTAAGTTATTTATATTAATCGCCTGTCACCTGTTTTAGCAAAGCTAATTACTGTGTACTTGTCTAGCCGCTATGCCACCAATTGTAAAGTTTAAAAGTTAACAAGACAACTTCAGGTGACAGGATAAGAATAAACTCTTTATTAACAATGACTTTTATTTATATATTTCTTTGACACAAAATGGTAGCGTAATTATTAAAGGCAGTACTTGAGAATCTATGGTAGCGTAGTTACTTGAAGTAGGCGTGGTAGTTTCGGAGTAAGCGTGTTAGGTCCTAATACACATGTTATCATCTAATGCAAGGGAAAGTTTAGTCAGTTGACAGTACCACCGTCTTAAAGGGGGCCCACCTGCGGTCACCACCGAACAGATGGGTTCAAACCCCGGTCACCACCGAAAGGCTCTGGGGAAACTCGAAGTGAGTTTGGGAACGGTACCACCGTTCAATAAACAGAACCTAGGTCACCACCAAAGGAACTGCCGCCGAACCGGTCACCACCGAATCCGACTGGGAGTGAGCTAAAGGCTCGGTCGACGGTACCACCGTCTTAAAGGGGCCCACCTGCGGTCTCCACCGAACAGATGGGTTCGAACCCCGGTCTCCACCGAAAGGCTCTTGGGAAACTCGAAGTGAGTTTGGGAACGGTACCACCGTCCAATAAACAGAACCTAGGTCTCCACCAAAGGAACTGCCGCCGAACCGGTCTCCACCGAATCCGACTGGGGATGAGCTAAAGGCTCGGTCGACGGTACCACCGTCTTAGAGGGGCCCACCTGCGGTCACCACCGAACAGATGGGTTCGAACCCCGGTCACCACCGAAAGGCTCTGGAGAAACTCGAAGTGAGTTTGGGAACGGTACCACCGTTCAATAAACAGAACCTAGGTCACCACCAAAGGAACTGCCGCCGAACCGGTCTCCACCGAATCCGACTGGGGATGAGCTAAAGGCTCGGTCGACGGTACCACCGTCTTAAAAGGGGCCCACCTGCGGTCTCCACCGAACAGAATGGGTTCGAACCCCGGTCTCCACCGAAAGGTTCTAGGGAAACCCGAAGGTTTGGGAACGGTACCACCGTTCAGTAAAAGCTCCGGTCCCACCGAGAGCTGGCGCTAACTTGGTATCCACCCAGTTAACTAAAGTAAGTTTTGGCTGAGAAACTATTGCTTCTCTAAGGTAGTTAGACTACAGTTGCCAGTGAGAAGAGCTAGAGATCCACTCCAGCTGCTTTCTGAAATCCTAAAATCTAGTGCCTCATATATTCCTTGAAGAAGTTTGAACAATTAGTATAATGAATATAAAGAACTAAATCTTAGATATTATTTGTATAATCGAATGAAATAAATTTTAGTGGAATAAGTCAAAATTATTCGTACTTCTTTAGAAATGAAGGGTAACTAATTTAATTTTAAAGTCTAAAATATTTACAAAATCTTATAAATGTAGAACGTGTTTAATAACTGAACCTTATTTCTATTATAAATATTAACTTCATTAAAATAAAAGAAAATAAAATCTTTAACTAATTTTATAAATCAAAATGAGTAAATGACTCTAAATTTCCTTTAAACTTGATATATTATAAGAAAAATAACTGAAACGATTCAAAGATTTTCATCTAAAACAAAAGAAAAACGCTTCATAACTTTAGTTTAAAATATAAGCCTTTTGAACTAAATCACTCACAAATATCTTAATACTAATAATAATAATAATAATAATAATAATAATAATAATAATAATAATAATAATAATAATAATAATAATAATAATAATAATAATAATAATAATAATAATAATAATAATAATAATAATAATAATAATAATAATAATAATAAAACTGCTTTGCCTTCAATATTCTTAAAATAAACTAATGAAAATTGGCTACGTGTCGTTTGGGAAAGATCGTATTTCTGCGGAGCTCAAAAATTACTTAAAAGTACTCTTTCCGCTAATCGCTTGTATATACATTTATTTGATGAAATATTATAAACAAAGTCATTGTTAATATTGCAACTATTTTCTAATTTAGGAAACATGGCCTTATAAACATTAAGTTCATTATTTGCATCGATGAATTTTGTGGACCAAAATTCATTGTTAAAAGTGTTTCTTTCCGAATAAGTTTCTCTCATAAATTATATTAGACTCAAGTCCATAACGAAATATTCTGAGATATATTTTATGGATAACTTAAGTAAATTTCTTTTCTAAATGAAGTTAAAGCAAAATCAAAATTTTTACAATATATATATATATATATATATAGATAAATATATATATAAATATATGTATATTTTGATGATAAAACGACTTTAATTTTGCATATATATATATATATATATATATATATATATATATATATATATATATATATATATATATATATATATATATATATTTATTTTTTTTTTAATACAAAATCTGCCTTCGTTGCATGTTTGTGCAACGACCACTTTTGAACAACGACCAACGACCTTTTTTTCCTATATCACCGATATTTTGTTTTTTAATTATTTGTCAGAAAATTTCACATTTACTCATATATATATATATATATATATATATATATATATATAACGTGTATATATATATATATATATATATATATATATATATATATATATATATATATATATATATATATATATATATATATATATATATATATAACGCGTCTACATAAGCCACGACTATCCGCGTTGCTATAATAATGCAACTTTTTAAAACGAATATCATACGTCTAATGAACGATATATTTTGAGAATGTAGAAATGTATTTAACATTATCTGTATATCTAAAACGTCGTTGCAAGGTATGTTTCAACTCACGTTTTGAAAAATGAACGATATGAAAAGAATTCGCTCGGTTTAAAAAATTTTATATTTGCTTAGTCTCCGACCGACTGCCGGCTTGCAAGTGCGTCTGCTAGTTTGCCATTTTTTTTTATATTTATTAATAATTATTAATAATATTAAAAGTGTATATGAATTTTATATTGAAATTGTATATAAAGGAGGCCAATATGTAGATATTTATATACAATTATATTATATACTGTATAAGCCTATACACGAGAATAATATAAAAATAATAAGCCTATAATATTGTGAATAGAGATGTGATGTTGAGTACTTTACTTTAGTGGAAATTAATTATCGTTCTCTGACTCATCATATATATATATATATATATATATATATATATATATATATATATATATATATATATATATATATATATATATATATATATATATATATATATATATATATATATATATATATATATATATATATATATATATATATATATATATATATATATATATATCGTAAAGTGGGGCTTAGGGACAAATTTTCCCCTTCCAAGCTTTTCCCCCATCCCTCACAATTACATCATACCCCCATACAAACCCCTATTCCAACCCCAAATTTTTAACTTTTTTGTTTCCCTATATTTTGTTACATTGAATTTTGTAATAATAATAATAATAATAATAATAATAATAATAATAATAATAATAATAATAATAATAATAATAATAATAATAATAATAATAATAATAATAATAATAATAATAAATAATAATAATATAATTTTGTTTAAAATAAGGAATTGATTTTATTTTTAGTTGTGAAGTTCGATTTTGGTTAGTTTCAACTTATTTAAAAATAAATTTTCACTGAGAAAAGAATAATAATATATATATATATATATATATATATATATATATATATATATATATATATATATATATATATATATATATATATATATATATATATATATATATATATATATATATATATATATATATATATATATATAAAAAAAAATATTTACATAAAATATATATATATATATATATATATATATATATATATATATATATATATATATATATATATATATATATATATATATATATATATATATATTATATACTATATATATATATATATATATATATATATATATATATATTTATATATATATTATTTTACATTATCATTAGTATTAATATCCTTTTGTCCCCAATATTTGGGGTAAGGTGTGTGGCACACCGAGAACGAAGTAGAAGAATACTTGACGTAAGTCGAAAAGCCCAACCTTATCCTTGCTATACCTTTAAGTGAAACCGTCGCAGTCAGAAGGAAATCCACCCTAGGGCTTCAGGAACTACGACAGACCCTCACTATGATCTATCGTCAATGTTGAGTTCATCCCCTGGACAAAACCCGCAACTATACCCCCTTACAAAACCCGCCATTCACTTATATTAAGTACCTTTCTTCTCGTCTGTTAAACTCACATTCCTCTCCTCCAGGCATTCCTTTACTGACCCAATCCATTTTTTCTTCGGTCTCCCCAGCGGTCGATTCTCAAACACACTCGCCACTATACACCCGTTTAACCAACCGACTATCATCCATCCTTTCCATGACAAACCATCTCAATGTACTCCCATTTATTCTCTCATTTACTTCTTTCTTCACATCACACAACCCCTAATACGTTCATTTCCTCATTTTATCAATTCGTCTCACACACACACACCTGAGATTGTCCATCGAACACATTGTACTTTAGATCTACCTCTTATTCAGACCATAGTTTCACTACTGTACATTAACAAAGGTAACAACATACCCTCATGTAGACCCTAGCGCCTCAACACTTAGTCCTTTACATACACTAAGTATTAATAGCATGAGCTACCTTCCTGCCTTTCACAGCTTTTCTACTACACTCAGCATCACCACGTTCCCTTTTCATCCAACATATATCCTAAATATTTAAATTCAGACACTTGTTCAAGCTGCTCACCATCCATAACTTCACATTGAGGACTGTCTTCACTCACAACCACTAACCCTGCTCACCCATCTACGTTTGCTTTCAGCCACTCCTTTACACACACCTGCCGTCCCTCTATCAATCCTCTCAAACTCTCTTTAGATTCATACACAAAAACAAATCATCCGCAAATAATATTAGGAATTTTGATAATATATATATATATATATAAATATATATATATATATATATATATATATATATATATATATATATATATATATATATATATATATATATATATATATATATATATATATATATATATATATATATATATATATATATATATATATATATATATATATATATATATTACATTTATATGGCATATGTATTTCATAAACAGCAAAATATTATTTTTTCAATCAGATATCTCAAAACTACAATAGCTACGGGGAAAAGGAATACATTGGAATGCTGGTTCAATTTTAGTGCGGAAAATGTAAAAAAAAAAAAAAAAATCATATCTCAAAACTACAATAGCTACAACGAAATACAGTTTTGGAATCCTTGTAAAATTTTAGTTAAGAAAATGTAAAAAAATAAAAAAATAAAAAATAATAAAAAAATAAAAATAAATATTGGCTATTTTTTTTTTTTAGGAGCAGGAGACATAATATATATAATATATTATTTGTAAAGTATTACACGGCAATTTAGGGGGCTCAGAGCCGACGGGAACACAGAGGGACGTTTCCATACCCGTAGTGGAGGAACCCACGACACCCAAATACCAAAGAGCAGGGGTTCAGGAGACCACTCCCCGGAGGCAGAAGAATTAATCTACCCGTAGTTCCCAGCGGAAGGCCAGACCAACTCCCTACCATCAGTGCAGTACCACCATGGGGTATTCTTTAATAAAAAAAAAATTAATAGAAAGTCTATTTATTTTAACAAGTAACCAATAAAGGTCTCTAAATGAAATCTCTGTCATATTACTATAATTGTGAAATAATTTTTATTATTTTTTTATTTTTCCCATTTTCCTATCTAAAATTTTACCAGGATTCCAAAATGTATTCCTTTTCGCTGTAGTATTTAGTAATTTTTAGTTTTTGTTATTTTTTTATTTTTTTTTTTAAACATTTCCGCACTAAAATTGGACCAGCATTCAGTAATGTATTCCTTTTCCTGTAGCTATTGTAGGTTTTGAGATATGAGAATGGAATTGAAGAAATTTTTGCTGTTAATGAAATACATCTTTCCCTATATATATATATATATATATATATATATATATATATATATATATATATATATATATATATATATATATATATATATATATATATATATATATATATATATATATATATATATATATATATATATATATATATATATATATATATATATATATATATATATATATATATATTTATATTTTATTAGAATGTGATGTAAAATTTAATTTAAAACATGAATTCAGTGTCTAATTTACAGCTAAAAAAATTTTCTTTGTGCTCTCCTGAAGAGAAATTAGAAATTAAAAATTTGGGTCGTCCTATCCCAACTTTAAAAATAGAACAAATTGTTAAAAGTAAAAACCGGCAATTTAGGCGTGTGTTCAATTCATCTTTTTATGAAAAGCATGATTGGCTTTGTGGTTGTGAGAAGAGAAATTCTTTATATTGTTTTCCTTGTTTGTTGTTTGGAGGAGAAGATACATGGACTAAAACAGGTGTAACAGATATAAATCATTTAACATCAAATGCAAAAAAACATGAAAACACAAAGGTGCACATGAAAAATGCCGTAAGCTTTTCATTTTTTGGAAAATTAAATATCGCAAAACAATTAGACAGCGAATATAGAAAATCAATAGCTAAGCATAATGAGAATGTTAAAAACAATAGATACATCTTGAATATTATCATAAACTGCATTAAATTTTGTGGAGCATTTGAGTTGGCCCTAAGAGGACATAACGAAACTGAATTTTCAACTAATCCAGGCGTTTTTAGAGGGCTATTGAACCTCAGTGCTGAATTAGATGATTCATTAAGGGTACATTTAGAGAAAGCCACTGTTTTCAAAGGAACTTCTAAAACAATACAGAATGATCTTCTCCAAATTATGCTCGAAATATGTCACGAAGAAATAAAAAGAGAGATTCATGAAGCTGAATTCCTATCTATCATTGCAGATGAAACCAGTGATGTTTCCAATTCATTTCAAATGGTTGTAGTTTTTAGGTACATTACTAAAGGAAAACCAGTAGAGAGATTTTGGAATTTCGTTTCACCAGAAAAGCATGATGCTGAGACACTCAGTACTTGTCTTTTAAATGAGGTTGAAAAATTAGATATCAAAGAACATAAAGATAAATTAATATCACAAACTTACGATGGCGCTAATGTTATGAGAGGCTCATCTGGTGGAGTTCAGGCTAAGTTAAAACAAATATATCCAAGAGCTGAATATATACACTGTCATGCTCATCAGCTTAATTTAGTAATGCTAAATGCCGCATCAGTTAACAGAAATGTCCGAATATTTTTTGCTAATCTTCAAGGCATATGCACATTTTTTTCCACTAGTCCAAAAAGAACCGCAGTATTGGATCAAGTAGTGAAAAGACGTCTACCTCGCTCAATCTCAACCAGGTGGAACTTTCATTCAAGATCTGTAATACAGTTTTTGAAAATATTGACGAAATAAAGAATGTTTTAATATTATATTAAATGGGGATGAATTTCAAGACGTAAATACAATTAACCTTGCGTCAGGTCACATTAATATTATTGAGAGTAATAATTTCAAATTCTGGCTTTCTTTTTTTCATAAAATCATGCCTCACGTAGACTTTTTTTATGGCCGGCTGCAAAAAAGGGTCACTGATCCCCTCAGTATCAAGATGTTCATTGTAATTTTGAGTGGAAAATTCTTTTAATAAGGGAAGAGTCCCAGGAGACAATACAAAACTTGGAAAAGAGAAGAAAAACGGATATCTCCGAATTAAATCGAGAGGCTAAAGAGATATGTGACACAATTATTTGTCAGATAAAAGATAGATTTACATTCTCAGGACATTTAATTGTTGCCACGTTATTTCTGCCCGAAATGTTTCCTCAGTATGATTCCATCTTTCCTGAGAAAAATGTAAATGAAACCTGTAAAGTGTACACTTTCATTGACATAAACAAACTTAAAACAGAACTATCTATAATATATAGCCTAGAAGAATTTCGTTCTATGCAGGGCTGCGGAGTCGTAAAATAAATTTTTCGACTCCGACTCCGACTCCGACTCCTTAAATTCAAATTTGGATTTTCGACTCCGACTCCGACTCCGACTCCACCTAAACAAAAATTTTCGACTCCGACTCCGACTCGACTCATAAACAAATAAATTTCTCGACTCCGACTCCGACTTCACTCAAACAAAGATTTTCGACTCCGACTCCGGCTCGACTCCAGCAGTCAAGTTCAAAACCGACTCTGACTCAGATTGGGTGCTTACAGGTTACATTAAAACATTTTTGTTTCATGTTTTTGCTTGCTTTTGAGAATAAAATATTCCACTTTCCAATGAATCTAATCTCCAAATGCTATACAGTAAAGTACCGTAAAGACGTGGAGGAGGGCAGGCGCAACACATGACAAACAAATATATTTCAGTTTCGAAAACAAATGTATAACGTAATTATAATGCAAAATTTTTTTTATTTTTATTATAAAACAGCCATTATAAAATTAACAGTTTAATACTTTCAGTTTCAATAATAATAATAATAATAATAATAATAATAATAATAATAATAATAATAATAATAATAATAATAATAATAATAATAATAATAATAATAATAATAATAATAATAATAATAATAATAATAATAATAATAAATAATAATAATAATAATAACATTAAGAAAAAACTTCAAAAATAAAAACAAAAGAGTATTATTATTTAAAGTACTATTTTGTTTAATTGCCTTATTTTAGGATATATATATATATATATATATATATATATATATATATATATATATATATATATATATATATATATATATATATATATATATATATATATATATATATATATATATATATATATATATATATATATATATATATATATATATATATATATATATATATATATATATATATATATGGATTGCCTAAAATACACAAAAACTCAGAAAATTCACCTTTGAGACCTGTAATATCTATATGTGCGGAACGGTTACACACGAAATTGCCCAATATCTGAACAGCATTATCCGACCATATCTTAATAACTCTTTCATAGTTAAATCAAATAATGAAACATTATATAAATTATCAAACTTAAAACTTGAAGCCACTAATATTCGCCTCACTTGATGTAGAATCTTTGTTCATAAATGTACCGGTTCTTGATACGATTGACATAATAATTAGCGAAATATACTCAAATAATCTACCCCCACCAGATATATCAGAACAACATATGAGGAACCTTTTATTAATTTATTTGTAATCAAACACCGTTTAAATTTAAAGAAAACATATAATCTACAAACTGATGGACTGCCGATGGGCTGACCACTTGGACCTACTTGCTGACTTCTATATGTCCAATCTGGAAAAACAAAATCCTTGATGAAGAACAAACAACTTTAACCCCGTATTTACATAAGGTATGTCGACGACACCCCTCACTATTTTTAGGAACATAGATCATATACATCAGTTCATCAATGGAATTCAAGAGTTGTTTGTCATGCTTAAAATTCACATACGAAACTTAGGTTAATAATGCTATCTGTTTTTAGACATCAAAATCAGTATTAATTCTGACGGCTCATTATCTACAGGCATACATGTCAAACCCACTGATAATGGTCTGTATATGAACTATGGATCCTATTCACTGACTATTTACAAAGAATCTATCGTAAAAATTTTAGTTTACAGAGCATACAACCTATGTTCAACTTGGAAAACTTTTGATGAAGAAATTTGCCGCTTTAAGTAAAATTTAATTAACTGTGATCATCCACAATATTCAGTTGA
>JABUQX010114341.1:52500-62500 GCA_015478945.1 Trachelipus rathkii | reverse complement strand
GACCCCAAATGTGTACCTTAGCAAAGGAGTGTTAGAGACATGTATCCTCTTCAAACTTATATTATCTTTATATGTAGCAACATCACGTTTACCTCTAATGTTAAAAAATACTTTACGTCTAAGGGGTGGGGGTCGCCCCCCAACCCTAAAAATGGACTTAGAAGGTTGAAAATTGATGAGTGTATAGAAGAAAATAAATGAAATAGAATGACAATGTTAAAATAAATGGCCAACTATATGGGCCGGAGCCGGAGCTGGTGGTTTCGGTGCCAGATTGGAATTCTGGTTCAACTACATATTAAGGATAAATGAGGTGTCTACATCTATGTTTTCATTGGTGTAGAACATTTTTTGGGGTTTCAGAACCCAAAAATGAGTTTCAGGTCCCCAATCTTGAAGGGGGGCCCCCTCTGAAAAAGAAGAAAAGACCATAAATTCCTATTTCATCAATATTATCTTTCGACATCAACCCATACCAGGTAATTTATCGCGTATTTCGTTGGAGTATTTTAATCTATTCTAATTGTCTAATTGATAAATTAAATCAGTTTATTATAACAACTTTTTGTAAAAATGGGAGGGTCAGAGGATGAAAGGAAGGAGGTAGAGAAAGAGCATAAGTATAGGAGTTGTCCTAGGTTCGGTGGGGAGGATGATGAAGAGTTTGATGTATGGTTGGACAGGTTAAAAGCATGGGAAGCATATGTGGATGGAATTGCAAGGTTCCCAGGAATAGAGGTAAAATTAACTTTGAGAGGAGAGGCGTTCAAGGTGATTAGAGGAATACCAGATGAACAACTGAAGGAAAAAGAGGGAATAAACTTGATAGTAGAGGCACTAAAGGGAGTATATGGGAGAAATCTGGTGAGTGATAGGTTCAATAGATTGAGATTTTTGTTTAACATTCAAAGGAAGAAAGAGGAGAATATGCGAGCGTACATACAGAGGTTTAAGGGAATATATGAGGAAAGGTGTTAGTAAATATAAGTAGGGAAGACATTAAGAGAATGAATGAGGAACAAGAATCTATAAAGGGGCAGTATGTATTTGTGGGAGAACAAGTATGAGTCCTTTAAAGCTGTTAAAATACCTTGTAGGGTAGGGGGAATTAAATTTTGGATTAGGACAGAAGTTGTAAAAGGTGAGATTCCGTGGTTGATAGGGCGACAGACTATGGAAAAAATGAAAGTAATGATAGATTTAAATGAGAAAAAAGTTATTTTAAGGGATTTAGGTAACGCAACCATACACTATAACACTGTGAGACATATTAGAGTAGGGATATTAGACACCGATACAAAGGGGAATAAGAATGAAATGTGGTATGGTAGGTATAAGAGAGAATGGTTATTAGAACCAAAGGGAAGGAGAATTAAATTATTGAAGTTACATCTGCAATTTGGACATGGGAGTTGTGATAAAATTATGAGGAAGATAAAGACAGCCTATCATAACGAAGAAGGAGTTAGTGAAGAGATGATAAAGGAGATAGAGGAGGAATTAAAAGACCTATGCAACGCCTGTAAGGTGTGCATAAGGTATAAAAGAGCACCAATGAGGCCCGTGGTTGGCTTTCCCCAAAGCCAGAAGTTTAATGAGGTGGTTGCTATGGATTTGGGGGAATTTGAAGGGAAAATGTTTTTACTGTTAGTTGATGTCGCAACAAGGTTTTGTCAGGGGACGTGGATAAGAAATAAGAAGGGAGAGGAAATAGCAGAGAAAGTATTAGATAAGTGGATTAGTGTATTTGGAGCACCTGAATGTTTATTTACAGATAATGGATTGGAATTTAATAACAAAGAGATGAGAAGTTTGAATGAAAGATTCGGTATAAAAATGAGATGTACGGCAGCGGAGAGTCCATGGAGTAATGGTATATGTGAAAATATGGTGGGGCTAGTGAAGGAGAATATGAGAAAACTGAAAGAGGAGGTACCAAGTCTAGAAATATGTCTTAAGTGGACTATTGCAGCCAGGAATAGTCTGTTAATGAAAGGAGGTTATGCCCCTAATCAACTGGTATTCGGTAGAAATTTAGGGGTACCAACAATAGAGGAAGGAAAGAAAATTACTATGTTGGGAGAAATGAATGTGAGATCATAAGAGATACACTGACTGGATTACATCTAGCAAGGAAATACATATAAAAAGAGAATCAGAGGACAGAATAAGAAGAGCTGTGTTAGAAAATGTTAGAGAACATAAATTGGAAGAAGCGCAGATAGGAGAAGAAGTGTATTATAAGAGGGAAAATGAAAAAGAATGGAGAGGGCCAGCTAAGGTGATCGGAAGAGATGGAAAGGTGGTTATAGTAAAACACGGTAGTTCGGTGCGTTGGGTAAACAGAGTACACATAACAAGAATACAAAGGGAACCTCCTAATAGAAAGAAAATGGAATCAGAATTAGAATTGTATGAGGAAAAAGAGCAATTACAAGAGGAAGGAAGTAAGGCATTGAGAAGAAAGGAAGTATGTGAGAGTAATTCAGATGATTCAGATAGCGAAGGAGAGAACAGTGTATACAGTAAAGGGAGAAAGAAAGGAGAAGACATACAGAAGACAATGGAAGAGAGGAAAATCAACAAAGAGGCTCTAAAGAAGGGGGAAAGGTATCGGATATGGAACGAGGATGAGGAAGAAAGGAAAATTGAGATATTGGGAAGAGCAGCAAAGAAAAGCAGTAAAAAATATAGTCAAAGCTACAACATAATGGACATAGAAACAGGAGAGAAGGAGTGGGTGGATTTAAGATATTATCCAGGAATAATGGATCTACCAGATGAAGCTAATCTCAAAAAAAGGAAAAAAGGAAGAACAAACTGAGATGGAGGATAACGGTGATAATGAAAGGGTGGAAGACGGAAGAGAGGAAGAACAGACAGAAACTGGAGAAACGGAAGCAACAGACGAAGATAACAGTTTTTACTTTGAAAATACAAAGGAGAATGTGGAATTGAAACAGCAACTTGAGGCAAAAAGACAGGAGTTGGAGAGTTAGAAAGAAAATAACGTTTACGAAGAAGCATATTGTTCTGAATGGAAAGGAAAAAAGGTGATGAATACAAGATGGGTTATGACAAAAAAGGAAATTGAAGGAAGACAGGGATGGAAAACACGGTTAGTAGTAAGAGGATTCGAAGAAAAGGAGAAGGATCTAGTAACTGATGCTCCGACGTGCGCTACGGAGAAACTAAAACTGTGTCTTGCAATTATGGGGCGTTATGGATGGTCATGCAAGAGTATGGATCAAAACAGCGTATTTGCAAGGGGATGAAATAAGAAGAGAGGTTTATATCAAGCCACCAAAGGAAGCTCAAAGTTGGAACGTGTGGAGGCTTAATAAGGGGGTGTACGGGTTAAAAGATGCAGCAAGGATCTGGTATGAGAAACTGGTTAAGGTGATACAAGGAACAGGGAGAAAAAATAGTTTTATTAATACTACCGTCTACAGATGGAGGAGGAAGAATCAGTTAATAGGTATTATGTGTTCCCACGTAGACGACTTATTGTATGGGGGAACAAAAGAGTTTGAAAGGGAGGTGATAGGGAATTTGAAGAGACATCTAAAAATCGGAAATGAGGATGAGAAATGTTTTAAATACATAGGGGTGGAGATAGAAGAACGGGAGGAGGATATTATCCTTAGTCAAAATAAATACATTCAAGAAATTAAAAAGGACAGTGAAGTATATGGGAAGATTGAGAATGGTAGGGAGTTAAACAATCAAGAAATGACAAGGTATAGATCTCATATAGGAAAACTTAATTGGATTGGACAGCACACTAGACCGGACATATCTTTTGATGTTAGTGTATTAAGTAAACACAATAAACAGGCAACAGGGAAAAATATGAAAGAAGTAGATGGAGTGATAGAAAAGGTGAGAAAGAAAGAAATGAATGTGCGAATAGATAAACTGAAGGGAAGTAAGCTTGAATTCGAGATTTATACAGATGCGTCATTTGGTAATGTAGAAGGTGTGAAATCACAGATTGGGTATTTAATTGGGATAAAGGATGAGTTGGGGAACAAATGTCCTTTGCTGTGGAAATCAGGAGTTGCCAAAAGGATAGCAAGGTCAACTATAGAAGCAGAGACCTTAGCCTTAAATGAGGGGGTTGACCCAGGAATGTATTTAAGGGAATTATGGACAGAGTTGACAAATGAAGTGATAGAGATAAGAGTGATAGATGGCAGAAACTCTGGTAAATGCTTTGAAATATCTGTCAGGAGTTTTGAATAAAGGTAAGAATTGATACAAGTTTCATTATCTGTCAAGTGCAAGGAAGATATAAAAAGAAATTCCTTGGATATGACTGAAACAGTTGACTTGAATGTGTTAACAAAGATAGAGTAAATGAAAAATATTAAACATTATATGGAAGGGAATGAAAGAGTAAATGAAAAAGAGGAAAGAAAGGAGAAAAGAGAGTAAGATTTTTAGGTACGACATTAAAAGTATAGTCAAGTAAGTGAGTTAATTAAAGGGACATCCTCTAACAGGTTAGTGGCTTCAATACAGATAAGTGGGGTTTTTAGACAGAATTTAAATAGGTCAATAAAGCAGGAATGCTGCTCCTTTACAGTGATGCTGCAAATATTAATAAATATAAAATTCTATTGACATGTTAATTTGTAAATATGAAAAGAGGAACTAGCCAGAATTGGTTATACATAGTCATGTTCATTGAGTTGTTCATTGGATATTATAGTTGCATCATGCTGAAAGGGGATCATAATGTGATGGAATGTATACTATTACGACACCTCAGTGTATTTCTCAATATAGGGTTGAAATAATTCTAATATATATATATATATATATACATACTTATATATATATATATATATATATATATATATATATATATATATATATATATTATATATATATTTATAACTAAAAGTAACTAACCTCATTAACCATATTGTTCATTCTTTTTTGTCTCTCACCATAAATTCCTATTTCATCAATATTATCTTTCGTCATCAACCAATACAAGGTAATTTATCGTGTATTTAATTGAAGGTTATAATCTATTCCAATTTGTAAAATGATAAATTTAAATCAATATATATATATATATATATATATATATATATATATATATATATATATATATATATATATAATATATATATATATATATATATATATATATATATATATATATATTTATATATATGAAAATAAGTTTTATGGCAAATAAAATAATGTTTTCATTTTAAAGAATATATTACATAATTAAAAGGATATAGTAATTGACAAGCAAATTTTTAATATCAAATATATTTACAAGCTCTTTAAAACAAATATTGTATAAAAAACATATAATGAAATACATACAATAGACTCCACATAAAGTGGAATATGAGGGTTGAACGGGGTGAGACATTATTTTTATGTAATTTACATTATTATATTTTAAAAATGAAATGACATAATGATTACTCAGTATAAATTTTAAATCCATAGAATCAATGAGATAAACAACACCATTTTTTCCCATATAGAGTGAAATCCAGTGTCCTCCATTTGTAATGTGACGAGGTGAAGTGTTGAATACAAAACCAGTATCCTTCTCCAGTTTCACAGATCAAATTTCATTAATAGTGAATACTCCTATAAACCATGTTTCGTTTTTAAACAGTTTTTATTTCTTCTTCATTTATCTTTAATAATTCAAAAGTACGTTGCGTACTCTATCAATTTCAATGAGCTTAGGATGTTCCAAATAAACCAAGACAGTGATAGATGATTATATACTTCCACCGAAGGAGAGACTAACCCCAATGTCCCTTTTCTTAAATTGTTTAAATGATTTGCGTTAAAAGCTGAAAGGTCTACTGTGAGATCGTACGTATATAAATTACTATTCTTAGCGTATGCTTCGAGATCTTTTCCTGTTCCGCTATCGTTACATGAAACAGTATTAGCTATTAGAGATTGTGATCCATTGTACAACATTTCATGGTCACAACCGTAAGGTTGCCGCTTACATGTAGACTGATACCTCTAAGTCCAAAAGGCGAGAAATTATAGGGTGACTTTTAATAATTTTTATTATTACTTTCTGAGTTAGATTACCGTTCACAAAGTTTGGGATATTGATACTCGATAATATATATATATATATATATATATATATATATATATATATATATATATATATATATATATATATATATATATATATATATATATATATATATATATATATATATATATATATATATATATATATATAACAAATAAATTTAAAGAATTTTTACTTCAACTCAAACTCTATTAATGTAAAGAAGAAAGTAATTTAAAATCACTAAGAAATAAACAGGGGAATTAAAATTTATTTTAAAAAATTTAGAAGTTTACGTTTCGAGACTTTAACTCAGTCTCCTCCTCAGAACTAACAATGAAAATGTTATTGATTCAAAATGAAGCGTTCTTTTTTTGGGTACGTGGATGGCCTAGTGGTTAGAGCATCCAGTTATTGTTAACTCTGCGACGCGGGTTCAATGTTCAATCCCCGCTGATGGAGAGTAAAATCTCCTGTGACTCATTTATTTTCATTGTTAGTTCTGAGGAGGAGACTGAGTTAAAGTCTCGAAACGTAAACTTCTAAAAAAATTTTAATTTTTTTAATACCTCTGTTTATTTCTTAGTGGTTTTAAATTACTCTGTTCTTTATATATATATATATATATGGATATAAATCCAAAAAGGTTAGATGCTATATATATATATATATATATATATATATATATAAATATATATATATATATATATATATATATATATATATATATATATATATATATAAAAGAGGATATAAATCCAAAAAGGTTAAATAGCATATTTTAATTACAGTAATTACAAACATTGCAAATATACATATAAACGCAAAATAATAATAAATACTCATGAATTAGTCTATTTGCATCTAATGAAAGGTGTTTCTCTTATTCTTCCTCTGTTTACTCGCTTAAATCTATCTGAATCAAAAGAAATACCTGTGGGACTTGCATCGGGTCTAGGGTATAAGGGAATATTATCCAAATCAGCTAATCTTTGTCTATTCCAGATTAAAGTTCTGATGAAATTAATAGTCTGAAGTTCATGTTTGACACTGTTCAGCCAGTTACAAGATAATTCTTCCAATCGCGTCAGAGATCGGATTTTAGATCCACAATATTCGATCCTTCGACAATTTTTCCTTCGATAATGATTTGACCAAGATCGTTCCATGATCTCTAATCTTTTAAAATATTTTATAAAGCTATACCTGATTTTTTACTTCTTACTGGTAAACTTTCTTCCAAGATATTTTTAAAACTATCTTCATTTTTCACTTCGTCCTTAACTTTTGATATTAGAATTGACTTATCTATGTCTAATTTCTTTATTAAAGCATCTTGATGTAATTCTTTAAGATCTATTAATTTTTGTATGGCTTCTTGATATAATGTTCGCTTTTCATTAATGTTGATACCCGAATTTAATATTCGATACAATTCTTTATCGTAAATATTTATCTGATCAACTTTAGGATCATATAAACTATGAGGCTGTTGTTGCTGCAACTGTTGATACGGTTGATCCACGTTCTGTTGTAGAACATGATACTGTTGATGCTAATGCGGCCGTTGTAGCTGTTGGGGTTTAGTGGCTGCGGTTGCGGTTGCGGGTTGCTGCTGGTGTTGTTGTAGTTGTTGAAGGTGTAGCAGTTGGGCCTGTTGGATGTGTTGCTGTAGTTGTTGTAGTATTTTTTGGGGTAATGTATTATATTTCCTTTTCTCGTACTCATTAAACGGCAATACAGCAATTATGTTACGGGAGAGTTTTTTTAATGATGATTTTAACTACGTAACTTCACCTTCTGAGGTTTGTTTAAAGGAAGATTCCTTTTTATAAGATTTAGACAGACTTCTCATACACATGGTATAAATTTCTCATCTTCACAAATTAGTTTATACGCTTATCACTAGGTTTCAGTTTTTAAATTTCTTCATAAAAGGTAAATATTCTCTAACTAGATTACACATTATTCAGGTATGTATACAGTTTCTATTTCAGTCGGTAAGATATTTGTAAGGAGCAGAACTCTTTACGTGTTTTAGGGATGAAGTTCACAAACTAAGCACACACAACCGTATGGCTTAGATTTGACTTCCATATATACTTTTAAGAGCTCTTTTCTCTGCGTAGGAAACATTTGAGTAGCTAGCACATTGATTTGACTCATTTGACAAAATTGGACCAGGTATTGGATATTTAAAGATACATCTCTCATATACTTATTCTGGTGAAAAATGTTCTGGGTGATCAAAAATACAGAGAAATTTAAATGATGAGAGTATACAGTGGAAGTTTCAGCTATGTCTTCATTCAACTTATGCATTAAATCATCTAATACAATAATTTTATGACCGTGTACATTTTCCATCGACTTGATATGGTATATTCCTTCATGAAATTGAATTACATTTTTATATTCATTAAATTTTTCCTGGTATACATTATAACAGAATACTATTTTAACAGACTTATGTTTGAAAATCTCCATCTCGTTTAAAATATTTAATAACAGAAAGATTTTCTCACATCCTGTAGGACCTGATGCAAGACATGTAGCTGGACTACGGAACATAAATTTACCCACGTCCATACTTATCAAAGGTTTGAACCTGAATGTATTTTAACGACAATATATATATATATATATATATATAATATATATATAATATATATATATATATATATATATATATATATATATATATATATATATATATATATATATATATATATATATAAAGATAATAATACGTCACCCTCATCTCCCTATGAACACCGTCTTTACGTTACACCTAGTGTGTGATTAATAATAATAATAATAATAATAATAATAATAATAATAATAATAATAATAATAATAATAATAATAATAATAATAATAATAATAATAATAATAATAATTATAATAAAATAATAATAATAATAACAATAAAAATAATAATAATAATAATAATAATAATAATAATAATAATAATAATAATAATAATAATAATAATAATAATAATAATAATAATAATAATAATAATAATAATAATAATAATAATAATAATAATAATAATAATAATAATAAATGTTTTAATAATACTATTATGCAAAGCTATACGTTACGTTTATACAAATATAACTTTAATCACTTAATGAATGGATCACGGGAGAGAAGGAGAGGGGTTGGGGTGTGGTTTGATTGATTGATTTTATTGATTCAATGATTTTTTTTAATAAAAACATCAAATATATTATAATATTTCATATGTAATGTAGTTATTTTCACTGTACGTATATACAAAATGTGTCCAAATATGACTTTAATCAGTTAATAATTAGATCACAATATGAAAGGGAAGGGGGTGTGGTTTGATTGATTAATTTATTGATTAATTGATATTTATAATAAAACTAAATATATTCGAGCGGATGTTGAGGGTTGTGCTGGTTTGTGCCTGCGAGCGACGCACTTTCGCTTTCGCATTGGCCTTCACGTAACCCGTTAGAGAGTTGAAACAATCGTATAAGAACTCAGCAGGTATCATTGTACAGGATATGCTATAGCATATATTAAACAAGTCGAAAGCAAGTTTTGATTCAACCCCCGCAGTACTCAGTCACGTCCCCTTCTTCAGTTTTATTCTATCTGCATGTAAAATTCGGTCCAACATCGATTCTTTCATCACCTATATACTCTTTAATTTATTTCCTCTTTTTTCCTAGTGATAACACCCTTCCTGGGGTTTCACAGATACCTTTGAGAGTTCACAAACTCCCGTAATCTGAATCTACGTCATTGAAAACATATATAAGGACACCAATATTGCATTATGAAACGTATCTTTGCTAACTAGGCATTGCCCATTCAACATCACAGGGATCCGGCACTGACTCCGACAATGGCGCATCTGCTCCGATACATGGGACTTCTTTTCTT
>JABUQX010114341.1:22500-42500 GCA_015478945.1 Trachelipus rathkii | reverse complement strand
GCGGCCCGCAGACGCCATATTACCCGCGAGCGAAAATAGTTGTGATATCGAGCAAACTATTCCAAAGAATTTCTTTTCAAATATACTATGAGTCATTCATTTTACTACAATTGTACGAATTTTATTAAAAACATATACTTTACATGCCTTAAAGCAGTAAATCAGTAAATCCAATGAAATTCACCTAACACCAAAGGGTTAGTATACTTTTTTGTTTTACTGCTTTACTGCTTTAACTAATGTTTTACTGCTTTAGCTCATATGTTTTCACTGCTTTAACTCATATATTTATTAACATTACATACCTTAAAGCAGTAAATCAGTAAATCAATAGAGGTGTTACCTAACACCAAAGGGATTGATATGCTTTTGTTTTACTGCTTTACATCATAATTTGCTTTACTGTTTTTAACTCATATATTTATTAACTTTACTTTCTGCTTTACTTCTTTAACTCATATATTTATTAACATTATATGTTTTCTTTTATATTTTTATTTTGTTTTAATTTTTTTGTTATTATTTTATTATTATTTTCATTATTATTTATTATTAAAAATTTTAGTAAGAAAAACACACGCAGTGTCTGATAATAAACACTTTATTTTAAAAAATTACACGAAATTTTGGCTAAAGCATATACTTACTGCTTTACAGCTTTAATTAATCTGTTATTCATTTATTCATAACAGTATGGATGTGGAGAAGTTTACGTTTCGAAGTCCACTACATGTCTTGTAAGCTGGGCCGACAGGCTTTAATAGTAAAACATTTATTATTAAATATTTTAAAGGAAATGATTTGAACAAATCCCTGTAAAAATAATATGGTGTTATATTGTTTATCAGGAAAAATTTAAAGAATCAAAGATGTGATTCAATTTCATGAAGGCATATACGATATTAGATCATTGGATAATATACATGGACATAAAATTATTGTATTAGATGATTTAATGCATAAATTGAATTTGGAAATAGCAGAAGCGTTCATACAGTTTATTCTCACCATCTAAATATCTGTGTTTTTCACTGCTGGGAATATTTTCATCAAAGCAACATATGCAGGTGTTTCTTCATACCCAATCATTTTTATTGTTTTGGCCAGAAGACATAGAGTCAGTATTATTGGCAACTCGATATTTCCCCTTCAAAAGGAAGAAAGAGTTCTTAAAAGTATATAAGAGAGTTACTTCGATCCACACAGTTATTTGATGTGGAGCTTACTTAAAAACACTAGTCTTGCTCCGTACCAACATTCACTATGAGATGAGAAACTGTATACATACCTGAATAATAAGTGCTCTAGTTGTGCAAAGTATTTACCTCTTATAAAAAAAAATTAAAAAAGCTGAAACATCAAGAAAGGCAGTAAACTAATTAGTGAGGATGAGAAATTCATCCAGTGTGTATGTGAAGTCTGTTTAAATCTTATAAAAGGAAATGTTCCTTTAAACAGGCCTCAGAAGGTAAAGCTACGTCGTTATAGAAACATCATTAAACTCTCCATCATATTAAAATCTGAAAAATAAAGAAATTACCACAACGAGGAGGAGGGTATTCCCTGCCTCTTCTCCACGTTATAACATCACACTGATAACTAAGTGGTTGTCCTCATGTGAAAGAGGTTGCTGTGCTTCCATATAATGAAGTATGAAGAGAAAGTAGTACCAATAATTCAACATCTGTACAGAATTCGAAAGTTCCTCCAGATTCAGCATTCACAACCTCTATATGAACAGTTATTACCACGCACTGTGCAAAATCCACAGTCACAGCTTCATCATTCACAACCTCAATATATGCAGATATTACCCCACAATGCATTGGCATTACAGCCTCTTTCACTTCAACAACAACAGTTGCATCAACAGAATCCTTATATTGTGAACGGATCTTTTCAGCAGCCTCTACCTCCCAGCTTATATGATCCTAAAGTTGAACAGATAACCAATTACGAGAAAGAAGTGTACAGGATATTAAATTCAGACATTAACATCCATGAGAAACGCATCTTATACCAAGATGCCATACAAAAATTGATAGATCTTAAAGACTTGCATCTACATCCACCATTACGTAAACCGCTACCCGATGATGTAGATATACCTAATGAAGTAAAACTTGAAGTGAAAAATGAAGATAAATTTAAAAATATCCTAGAGGAGAGCTTACCTATTAGAGTACGTAAATCAGGAATAGCTTTATATAATATTTTAAAAGACCAATTAACTTTGAATGAAGCAGGACAGATCGTAATTGATGATGAAGTAGTTAAAGGATCAAATATTGTGGATTTGATAGCTGATCTCTCACGTAACTGGAAGAAAGGTCCTGTAAAAGGCTGGAATGAGATCAAACAAGAACTTCAGACTATTAATTTTCCCAGAACTTTAATCTTAAATACACAACGATTAGCAGATTTGGATAATATCCCAAAGATGCCAAGACCTGATTCAAGTCCCTCTGGTACTTCTTACGCTTCAGATAAATTTAAACGTGTTACCAGAGGCAGAATAAGGAAAACTTATAATAAACCTATTTGGATTAAATCGTAATTATGTATTATCATATATTTATTTAGTTGTAATGCTTGTATATAAATAAATATGTTATTTTAAACCTTTTTCTTTAACCCTTGGTCCTTTATATCACATTTTTGGGTCAAATATATATATATATATATATATATATATATATATATATATATATATATATATATATATAATAGTATATATATATATATATATATATATAAAATATATCTATTGGTAAATAGAGCTGGTTATATATATATATATATATATATATATATATATATATATATATATATATATATATATATATATATATATATATATATATATATATATATATATATATATATATATATATATATATATATATATATATATATATATATATATATAATATAAATATATATATTTCTGTTATAGCCGTCATATGTATCTTAAAAACTATTAATGCTACAGTAAAACGGAATACATGCTGGAATCCCTGGTCCAAAGTAGGCCCTGAATGTGAAAAAAAAAAATTATATCTCAAAAACTACAATAGCTACAGCGAAAAGGAATACATTTTTGGAATCCTGGTAAAATTTCACATAAGAAAATGTAAAAAAAATTAAAAAAAAAAAAATTATTGTTAATAATTATAGTAATATGATTAGAAGGCCTATTTAGAGACCTTTTATTGGTTTATCGTTAAAATAAATAGACTTTCTATTAAATTTTTTTTTTTTACTAAAGAATACCCCAAGGGTATACCGCACCGATGGCAGGAGTCGGGGTCTCTCGGCCTTCCGGGGAACTACGGGGTAGGACTAATTCCCCCCTCCGGGAGGGTTCGGAACCCCCGCTCTTTTTGGTATTTGGGTGTGGGGGTTCCTCCGCCCCTCCCCTACGAAGTATGGAAAACGTCCCCCTATGTTCCCCGTCGGCCCCTAGTGTGCCGTATAAAGCAAGATTTAATAGAAGTCTATTTATTTTAACGATAAACAATAAAGGTCTCTAAATAGGCCTAATCATATTACTATAATTATTAACAATAATTTTTTTTTTAATTTTGTTTACATTTTCTTATGTGAAATTTTACAAGTCAAAAAATGTATTCCATTTCGCTGTAGCTATTGCAGACCTGAATATTCCATCCGGTTCAGGACTACTTTGGACCAGGAACAATGTATTCCCGTGCTGGCGTGTATTTTTAAGATGCCATGCTGACGGCATGGCTGGGCACTAGCCATACCTTCTTATGTATGTATATATATATATATATATATATATATAACATATATATATATATATATATATATATATATATATATATATATATATATATATATATATATATATATATATATATATATATATATATATATATACATATATATATATATATATATATATATATATATATATATATAACTATATATATACCATATATATATATATATATATATATATATATATATATATCATATATATATCTATATATATATATATATCATGTATATATCTATAATATTACATGTGGATAAATGGCCAACATGGGTAAAGAGGTAGTTGATAAGTATTGCTTCAATCTGGAGACAAAGTGGTTTTGGCGAAAGCTACTGGTTTGCTTTAAGGTATCCCTAATATTGAGAAAAAGAGTTAAAGCATATTTAGAGGCAGGCATTTACTCTACATAAACTTGTAAGAAAAAAATTTCCTACACGTAAAACCATACTCGACAGTGTATGGCAATTAGATTTAACGGAAATGATTAAATATAGTTCTTATAATGGTGGGTTTCAGTACATACTTTTTAATATTGACGTATACTCTAGATACTTGTGGTTGAAGCCCTAAAAGATAAAAGATCAGTCACAGTTGCCACTGCAGTACTTGAATATAGAGGATGAGAGGAGAACACCTAAATCATTCTGGACAGATTCAGGAATGGAATTCAAGGGTCGAGAGTTTCAGGAGCTGACTTGGGAGTATGGTATAAGCTATTACAATACATTTTCCGTAAACAAAGCGGCAATAGTTGAAAGAGTCCAACGTAAATAAAGAACGCATCATAGGTACTTTACAAAAATGAATACTTTTAAATATATTGATATACTGGACGATCTAGCTTATTCTTATAACAGATCTCATAGAACTATAAAAACAACACCTTTAGAAATGTCAAAAACTAGAGGGCGTCTATAGCGCATATGGGTGAAAAAGAAAACAAAATAAAAGATAATTCAGGAATAAAGGTAAACGATTATGTAAGAGTTTCTCGAACAGAAGAAAGATTCAGAAAGGGGTATGAAGCCGGATGGACTACGGAAGTTTTTAAAGTTCACAATATCCGTCCACTCCGTCGTGATAGTTTAAAGTTATATTACCTGGAAGATTTAGATGGTGAAAAGATAAAAGGAGGATTTTATAAACAAGAAATACAAAAAGTAAGGTTCAACCCTGTAACTCACGAATATAAAATTGAAAAGATATTAGCTACGAGAGGTAAAGGAAAAAATAAGCAGTTACTTGTGAAATGGAGGGGGTATCCTGATAAGTTTAATACTTATATAAAAGCAAGTGAAGTTAAGAATCATTAATCAGTTGTCATTATAATCATGGAGAGTGTAGATCACTTTTATATAACTCTGCCTTCTTCAGCCTCCTTGGATTTACATCCTGATAATAAACTCTCGGATTTTACAACTGTGCTAATGAATCCTTTACAGCTTAAAAGAGAGGTATACGAGGTGGGATTATGTGAAATGATATTAAATACGGACATAGAAAATTTACCTCACAATCTATTCTGGATGGGGGTGTAGAAGTGCAGAATGTGTTGAAACTATATTACAAGTGGAAGATACTCGTGATCTGAAAAGGACTACAATTGCTACAAAGCTGAATACGACAACATTTGCTACAAAAGAATACTTCTTTGAAGAATTTGCTCTGCGGAGGTCATATTTTAAATCGGTGCCTGCTATTTTCAGTCATTTAAACGTTCTCTTTGATATGAGTATTATGTGTAAGGACTTGGTATACAAAACTGAAATGCTTACCTATGAAGATAAAGTAATAATATCTTTAAGTTCAAAAGTAAATGTAAACCTACGAGACCGGGACATGTATTTTTCTCTCGAACAGTCACCATGGCAGTAAAACATGTGGGCGTGTTTACTGGAGTTGGATTATACTTCATGATATCCTACTATGTTGAAGGGTTATACTATCGGAGAATAACCGCCTTGACTCCACTGAACAAAAAAAGATAAACAGATCATTGCATTATACATATGCTATCAAGTGCTAAAATCATCCAGGTATGAAAGCTTATATACAAATATAATTGATCATCAATATGTAGGTAATACTAAAGCTCCTTTATTAAGAGTAGTATATTTTCCCAAAGAGAGTAAAGTTATAACATTCCCTAATGTTCATTATCTACCTCTGAATAGATCAAATTTTGACTCTGTACGCGTGCATATAAAAGATGTAGAAGGAAATCCCTTCCCCTTTACCTACGGCGCTTTGTTATGCAAAGTTCATATTAGAAAGAAACAGATGCAGTAATTACAGCATAATGGATTATATATAAGAGGTGTAGTCAGATATATTTTTCATTCATTAACATACTCTCACAGTGTAAAGATAGTATAAGAAAGACACTCCTGTAATAATGGACGAAGAAAGGGTATTCAGAGGATCAAAAATGCAGAGAGGGTATGGCCTTGGTGGATTTTTTGCCAAGCTATGGAGAAGTGCAAGGCCTCTACTCAGGAGAGGTGGGGAATATATAGAGAAAAAGGTATAGAGCTGGTGTGCATACTATTCAAGATATTGCTGCAGGAAATAATCCACGTACAGCACTAAAAAGACGTATCGCCGATGTTTCAGATGAGATGTTGGATGATGTTAAGCGTAAAATAAGGCGTAAAATGTCAGGTCAGGGTCGAGGCACCAAGAAGATTGTCATAAAGAAAAAGACTAAGCGGAAAAAAACTCTAAAGAAAAAATGTATTGATGTATTTGCTATTTAATTACTAACTGTTAACTTTTACATGAGTTGCGTATTACTGTATATAAGTAATGTTTTTCATGAAAATGTTCATTATACGATCAGAACTCGCACATACAAGATGCATTTCCTTCATCCTTCTAGTCCTGATTGTTGTAAGAGTGAATTGGATCTCTTCTCCATGAACCCTACACAGATTAGCGTTAGCGATTTCAACTTTATCAGTATTAATCCTCTGCATTCAATTACCAATACAGATGTTCCTCTAGAGTTCAATATTCCAGGTACTTCTGATCAATACCTAGACCCCTCTAATGTGTTTTATATGTAAAAACGAAATTCACAAAACCTGATGGTACAGATCTTCCTTCGGGTGATGACCATCTGATCAATACCTAGACCCATCTAATGTGTTTTTATATGTAATCTATCTTAACGGAACTTCACTAGGTGCGTCAGCGGCTAATTATCCTTATAGAAGTTATATAGAGCATTTGTTAAATTATTCAGACGACGCTAAACAATCTCATCTCCAAGCATGTGGTTTTTATAGTTTCAAAGATGAAGCTGCACATATAGATAAAGCAGCTAAAGTCATAAATAATACTTATGAATTTTACGGTCGATTAAATGGCGATATCTTCTCTCAAGAAAGACTCATTCTACCATCTGTAGATACTAGAATCCTTTTAACCCGATCAAATCCTAAATTTGCTCTTAAAATAAAAAGTAAGCCTACTGCTACGGTTGTATGTTCAGAACTATTGACGTGGGTATCTCTATATGAAGGTGAGATTATCACGAGTGTTTGGTGAAAATTCTTTGAATACTACAGCAAAGTACCCTATTAAGAGAGTTGAAACCAAGATATTTAATTTCCCTCAAGGATTATGAGTATCAATATTCCTAACATTGTGAACGGAAATTTACCACAGAAAGTAATAATAGGGATTGTGGAACATGAGGCCTACTCAGGGAATTATAAAAAGTCACCCTATAAATTCACACCATGGGGCTTAGAGGTATCAGTTTACATGTGAATGGACTTCTCACGGACGTGATTATGAAATGTTATACAACGGAGACCTATCTCTCTGTACTCATCCTTTATGACTTAATAGCCAATACTGTATCATGTAATGATAGTGGGACAGGCTTAAATCTTGAAGAATAAAAAGAATAGTAATTTATATGCCTATGATCTCACAGCTGACCTTTCAGCTTGTAACGCCTATCATTTAAACATTTTGAGAAAGGGTACCTTAGGATTAAGTCTCTCTTTTGGATCAAGTCTACAAACACCCATCACTGTAGTGGTCTATCTTGAGCATCCTCAACTCATTGAAATTGACAGAGTACGCAACGTACTTTTGAATTATTAAAGATGAATGAAGAGGAAATAAAATCGGTGTTTAAAAATGAAACTCACTTTTTAGGAGTGTTCGCTATTAACAAAATAAACTCTAAAAGGATACCTGCTTCATATTCAATACATTACCTCGTCACATCACCTCAACAGGACATTGGATTTCCGTTTATAGAGCAAAAAACGATGCTGTTCACATAATTGATTCTTTGAACTTAAAATTTATATTGAATGATCATTATATCACCTTATTTTTAAAATATAATAATGTAAGTTGTGTAAAAACTATGTCTTTCCCTGTTCAACCCTTATATTCTAATTTGTGTGGAGTCTACTGTATTTATTTCATTATGTGCTTTTTAAATAATGTATGGTTTAATAAACTTGTAAATATATTTGATGCTAAAAATTTGTATGTCAATGATTTTATAGTTTCTAATTATGTAATAAATGCTTTAAAATAAAAAAAATGCGATTTTACTACCCCTGAAACTCGTATATATAAAAGGTTTTTAATAAAATTTCGTGATAATTTTATTAAAATAAAATGTTTATATATCGGTCACTCCGTGTTTTTCTTACATTACAATTTTTAAATAATAATAAAATAATGAAATAATAATAAAGTAATAATAAATAAAAATATTAAACAAACAAAAATATATTAAGGTATGTAACGTATATGAGTTAAAGCAGTAAGCATATGAGTTAAAACAGTAAAGCAGTAAAGCAGTAAAACATATGAGTTAAAACAGTAAAACATATGAGTTAAAGCAGTAAAGCAGTAAAACAAAAGCATACTAATCCCTTTGGTGTTAGGTAACACCTCTATTGATTTACTGATTTACTGCTTTAAGGTATGTAATGTTAATAAATATATGAGTTAAAGCAGTAAAACATATGAGTTAAAGCAGTAAAACATGAGTTAAAGCAGTAAAACAGTAAAACAAAAGCATACTAATCCCTTTGGTGTTAGGTAACACCTCTATTGATTTACTGATTTACTGCTTTAAGGTATGTAAAGTATATGTTTTTAATAAAATTTCGTACAATTGTAGTAAAAATGAATGACTCATAGTATATTTGAAAAGAAATTCTTTGAATAGTTTACATTGATATCACAACTATTTTCGTTCGCGCGGTAATATGGCGTCTGCGGACGCACGCGGCGGCGGCTACGCGGAAATATTGCGCCTGCGGGCGCACGCGGCGGCGGTAATATTGCGCCTGCTGGCGCACGCGGCGGTTTCGCGGCGGGGTTCACCTGCGGACGCGGACTCTGAAACGTTTGCCTTCACTGTCTCAAATGTGTAACTCTTTAGATATATATTCTATCGTGCTATAAGTGTTAGAAAAATACTAACTCATAGTAGGAAGCATCCTAGCAACTATATCATACCAATCGAATCCCTCATACCTTACCAACACAAGGGGTAGACACCCATGTGGGGCTATTCAGGGCTCAGGAGGCTAGAAAAGGCTTGAAAAAAGTGGCACTCAGTTGGCACTATGTGGCACTCACTTGGCACTATGTGGCACTCACTTGGCACTCATTGGCACTCATTGGCACTCACTTGGCACTCACCTGGCACTCATCTAATACTCATAGAATACTCATAGAACATCACTAGATACTTCCTTACGGTGATTGGGAACCATCAAAGATGAACCATCAATAAATCTGAGTCATCAAAGCTGAATCATCCCAATATAGTGCAACAAGATGACGTCATCGTAGGATTGAGCCAAAAGCAAAGTTGTAGGGCACGTGTAAGGCTAGGTATGGGTGTACGCTAGGTGAAGGCTGGGTGGAGTCTAGGTGTCTAGGTGTAGGTGTAGGCTAGGTGAAGGCTGGGTGGAGTCTAGGTGTAGGTGTAGGTGTAGACTAGGTGAAGGCTGGGTGGAGGCTAAGTGTAGGTGTAGGCTAGGTGAAGGCTAGGTGTAGGCTGGGTGTAGGCTATGTGGAGGCTGGGTGTAGGCTATATGGAGGCTGGGTGTAGGCTATATGGAGGCTGGGTGTAGGCTAGGTGTAGGCTAGGTGTGTGTGTGTGTGTGTGTGTGTGTGTGTGCACGCGTGTGTAGATGATGACCGAAATATCAAAATAGGTAAGCCCACAAAAGGGTGGTCAGAGAAATTAGGGTGGGCCAAAATTAACCGATGACCAAAGGTTTGGTCGAAAATTAGGGTGGGACAAAATTGACCCATGGTGCGCAACTCTTCTTCGAAGGGTTGCAAAAGAGTAGAATTAACCGTCGAAGGGTTGCCAAAATTAGGGTTGCCAAAAATTAGGGTTGCCAAAAAAATTAGGGTTATAAAAATTAGGGTGGGCCAAAATTGACCGGAGAATAAGGGTTGACCGAAAAAGGTCAAGGCCGAGAGTCAAGATCCAAAAAGGTCAGGGCAGAGTAAAAAATTTTGCCCAAAAAGGTCAAGGCCAAAAAGGTCAAGGTCAGTCAAGGTCAGACTGAGTAAAAGAGGTTAGGTCGGTCAAAGGTCCAGGTGGGGTAAATCAAGGCCAAAATTTAGGTCCGGAATTCGCCTAAACAAAGACTACAGAAACAGAAAAACACTCCCGAAAATTACGTTTGAGAGATCCAAGAAACGCTTGCGGTTCCTATTTTCTCCATCAAATTGTCTGAAAATTAAAATTTTATGTCCATTTTTAGGTAGAGGCTAAAATAAGATCCAAAATATCAATATTGGATCTTTCCTGAATTGGAATCGATGTTTCTACTCGCAAAAAATGTTTAGTTTCGTACGTAGAGAAGACCGAACTGTAAACGCCGTTTGGATATATATATATATATATATATATATATATATATATATATATATATATATATATATATATATATATATATATATATATATATATATATATTTCTTCTTTCTTTAACTCTTAATATATATATATATATATATATATATATATAATATATATATAATAATAATAATATATATATAAATATATATATATATATATATATATATATATATATAATATATATATATAAATATATATATATATATATATATATATATATATATATATATATATATATATATATATATATATATATATATATATATATATATATATATTTATATATATATATATATATATATAATAATATATATATATATATATATATATGTATTTTATATATATATATATATATATATATATATATATATATATATATATATATATATATACCCTTATATATATATATATATATATATATATATATATATATATCTTTGCTATATATATATATATATATATATATATATATAGATATTATTCTTTAAAATTAACGGTAGTCTCTCCTCGAAATCATATTTTCTATTAATTTTAAGAAATTGTGGATTTTTGATGAGTAACTTTTATATTATATTAGATCGGTTAATTTGACCTGACCTTCTCTAGCATAGACTATTTATCTTTAAAGCATCCAAAGTAACAACACATGTTACCATCTTACTGTTCACATGAATGATTCTCTTATATTGTAGGCATGATGTCATATATTGTACCACATTTTCTAAACGTTGCGGTTTTACATTTATATTTTCTTTTCAAATTTGTACATTTCTATTTAATATCCTTTCTTTTTAAATTGTTACTTTAATATATTATTCTTTTTCTTTCAACGTTAACTGAGTTTTAAATTTTTATTAAAAATTTAAAATCTCTTTTTTTTATTAAAAAAAAAAATTTCATTGATATTCTACTTTTAACATTAAATAAAAATTTCAGTCAATTTTTTTTTATTATTGTCTAGCCTAGTTAGGTTTGGATATAAGGTAAGATTGACAATATATTAAGAAAGATAGGTAGAACGATTGATACTAAGAGAAGAATAAGTTAAGATGCGTTATATCTAACAAGCTAATAAAGGTTATATACTGTATATCATATGGTTTCTCTAGTAATTACGTATGTAATTAATTATTAATAGCTGAATTTTCCCATCAAAGTTCATTTTATGTGTAAAACCTCATTTTTGGAGATCGGCTGAACTTCATGTGGGGCTTACCCTTTCTGATTTCTCCTATAATCTTTCGCCATCCTTCTTGCAGCTTCCTCTTTTAAATATTCCATGTGTTTGTCCTTTTTTCCTCTGGACCCCCCTCAGGGGGTGCTCAAACACCCCGTAGGAGTTTGAAATGCTCAGAATTGGCTTCTAGGGGTTCGTAAACATATAAAATGATGCCCTACATGTGATTTTTTTATGCTTATTTCCAGAATCGTCAACGCCTCCTTCTCCGACACCAGCTCATGCTCCAGCTCCAGGTCCGCCTCCGGCCCCAGCTCCGGCTCCGGCTCCGGCTCCGGCTTTGGCTCCGGCTTCAGCTTCAGCAAATTCCGCTTTGCTGCTGTACCTTCAGCAGCTTTGGCACGGCTTTAGCTGGCTAAAGCCACAGCTTCAGCTCCGGCTCCGGCTTCGGCTCCGGCTCCGGCTTTGGCTCCGGCTCCGTCTCCGGCTCCGGCTCAGACTCCGACTTATTAACCGACTCTTCATAAGGATTCATTACATAGGTAATGACCTATTCTCGCATTTATTTACTTATTTTCCTCTTAGCTATAACCTAAACCCAGCACCCCCTCCGGTGGGGTGCAGATAATTGAAACCTAGTCTGTCTCAGACAAGGTGACGTCATCAGAAGGAAGGATACTAAGTTTGGTGGGGATACGATATCTCTAACTTCCTTGAATTGGAGGATGCAAACTGGCACTTTTTGTGGAGCCTTTTCATTCGTCGATCGTGCCCCCTTACTATAATTATCGACTACAATAATCGGTAGTTTTAATTAAATAATAATTTATATGACAAATGTTTTTCATTACACTAAGCAAACCAGAGATCTAAAAAGATGATGTAAACGTCATTTTGGGGGTAAGAAAACTCGATAAATCTATTGAAATCATAATAAATGATCTACAGATTATTTGAATCCTCATGGAACCCAAAGATTCTCCTTTTGGTTGGTTAAACTACTGAGCTCCGGTTCAAAACCTCAGGAAAGGGTCTTCCAAACCCCAAAAACACTTCCCATCCATGGAAACCTCTACTTTGAAGCATCAAGTGCCAAAACCAGATGTTCCAAAATGATGCCGTACAAATTCCGGCTGCAACATTTTCCTGTTAGTTTATGATCCCTTACTACAATTGGCATAAGAGTGGATAGTTGCAGAAGTAATAGAGAGAAAGCCATTAATAAAAAGTACCAAAAAAAGGGGGAAACTAAAAACTTTAAGGACCATCACTATTTATAAATTTTAAAAATAAACAGTGGCCGTATATAGCATTAGTGAAAGGAAAAGGAAGGTAATAGAGAGAAATATATTAAAAAGGAGGGAAGTTTAGAAAGCAAAGTTTTGTGCCAAATTCTGTCGGCCTTTCATTTGTCAAGCGCGAAAGCAAAAGATTCACCGAAATGTCGAAGGGCTGGAGACCAAGATTTGATGGTAGGAAAAAAGATCTACAGTAGAACGTTTCTTATGAAAATCATGCTGCCATCAAAAAAAAGATTTGGAGAATTGAGATGTTTCCTTTTCTTCCTGTTAAGGATAGATTCGAAAACTTTAAAAAAAACGGAAGGTTAAAGTGATAGGACAATTGTTTGGGGGTTGAAAGGGGTCCCCATTTTTCGTCACAGGCAGAATGTGCGCACGTTTCCAGCAGAGATGGAAGGTTGAAGTAGATAGACAGAGACGAAACAGTTTATACCTCGGTAGGGTGCAAGCTTGGAAACAAAAGTTTTGAAAATTATAGTTGGAATACCATCAGGGCCGTACGATTTCTTAGTGTTAAGCTCAAAAGAGAGCGAAAATAATTTTTTTTAGAAGAAATTACAATGTTAGCAATAAATGAGTTAGAGGGGTGGAAAAGATGGAACAGCACCGGAAACGTCTAAAATGGAATTAAAAGCAAACGTTTGAGAGAATAGTTCAGCTTTACCGGAAGGCAAAACGCAGTTGTGCCGTCGAGATGTACTAGAAGAGAGAAAGAGGAAGAAGCAAAGCTAAAATTAACATTTTTGCTAAATGCCAAAAAAGGACGAGAGGAAGAGTAACCAGAAAGCTTATTGCATTTTCTAGGAAGAAAAGTATTTTTAGTGTTAGGGAATATACATTTTTTTTACAGTTGTCACCACCATTCACGGGCAGATCCATATTCAAGGAGAGGGGTGTTGCACGCTCAAAAGTTTACCCTCTAGCGCAGATGAGCGGAGACGCTGGCTTTAAAGTTAGGGAGATTGAATTCAGCAGGAAACACAGAAGATGGGAAAGAATTTCAAAGAACAAAGGTGGCAGGAAAGAAGGAAGCACTGCAGCTAACTAGCCTGAAGTTACCAATATCAACAGAAAACTCGTGTGCAGACACAGCATCCCTTGTGCTACGAGGGTGTCGGAAAAGTAGTGGTACGCGAGTGATAAATTCTCTCGAACACCTGCCGTTGCGGTACCTATAGAAAAGAAATAAAGCATAAACATCACGCCTCAAAGATAGAGGGTCAAGTGAACTGGAAAGTACAGAACATTTTATAAGCATTTTGGCTTTTGACTCGAGCCTGTCCAAAAGCCAGGTGAATCCAGAGCCCCACCAGATATAAGAGCAATTCTCCATACAAGGGCGGATGAGACCCTTGTATAGCTGTAGTAACTGAGAAGAGAAAAAAGTCTCACTGTCTAAACAGAACTCCCAGTTTCTTTGAGGCCACCCTGGCAACCGTTGTGATGTGAGGTTTCCAAGACATTTTTTCGTTTATGTTAAGGCCAGGGATGTTTATATTGTCAACAGTAGAAACGAGAAACCCGTCGAAAGAGATAGAAAAGTTAGAAGGTGTTTTAGAGAGGGAGATTTGCAGAAGTTGGGATTTAAAAAAATTGAATTTCGCAAGGTTGAAACGACTCACCCGGAAATTCTATCCAGATCAGCGAAAATAGAATCGGAAAGATTAAGACGAGAGGCAATTCTAGAAGTAAAAGAGGGAACAGAATTGAAATAAGTTGAAGAATGAAGGGTCGAGTCATCGGCATAAGAGTTGAAAGAGTTAGATGTGCAGGTGAGAAGATCATTAATAAAAAGTAGGAATAAAGTAGGAGTTAAGACAGAATCTTGAGGAACACCACTATTGACAGAAATAGAAGAAGTCACCCCATCAACAGTAGCTGATATTGAGCGATTTGAAAGAAAGCTAGAGCAGTGACGCGTGGTATACCTGGTCAAATGCTTTGGATATGTCAAGCGCCACCACGCAAGTCTCCCCGTATTTCCTAAGAGCGGAAAACCATAGGCATAGGCACCTGAGAGGAGAAGGAGGAGGAAGAGGGATGCCAGAATCGTCCAAGCTTGAGTTAGAGTAAAATAGGAGGCCGAAGAGATTGGTATTTTTAGTTAGAAAATTAGCAACAGAACCATCAGATCGAATAAGAGGAGGAAAGGCAGATTTACAGAAGTTGTTAGAGGTGCTTTTGACAAGAGGCCAGAAAGATTTGTCAGTAGAAGAACTAAGGAGGTTAGCGCACTTTCGTTTGATGAGAGCCCGCTTTGCTTGTCAATGAATCCCTGCAACGAATTCTAGCTGAATGAAAATTAACGATAGTGCTAGGAGAACGAGAATTTAACCCCTCCCGATACGCAATATTTCTAGCCTGAATGGGCAGAGAACAAGCACGATCGAACCATGGATTATGAGGAGAGAATGATTTAGTTGAAGGAATGAACCTTTTAATCCCATCAACGTTTACAGCTCCCACCTTATTGGCAGAAGCCGAAGCGTCACCAGAGTCAAAACAGTCATTCCAATTATAGCTAGCGTAGAAGCGACGCAAGGCTCCCCAATCGTTCCGATTAAAATGCCAGAAAAAATGCATGGAGCAGGATGGAGCTGTTGGAGAGAAAGTATTAAAATTAAGAGATATAAGGTTGTGGAGATTTACCAATACGAGCGAAGGTGGTGTATTTATAGAGAGAAGGACTAGTGGTAAAACATAGGTCAAGTGGGTTCAATAATTGGTTGGGACGATCCGGAATGTGTGTAGGTTCTTTAATTAGTTGCTCCAGATCGTTGAGACTGCTGAATGATTCGTCTCCTCCTCACCTAAATCAGTATGAGAGGACTCCAACCATTCAGTGTTGTGTGTATTGAAATCCCCTAAATAGAAGACCTCAGTATTTGGATGAGAAGATATAACAGTCTCATAAGAAGTAATAAGATATTCAAAAAAGAAGTGAAAATCTGTTCTGCTAGGAGAGCAGTAGCAGAAGCACAAGATTATTGTAGTAGAAGGAAGAAAGATTTTAAGCTACAAAACATCGAGATTAGCAGATTCGAGACTCTCGAGACGTGTTACAACAGTATTAATGTTTACATAGGCACACACTACACCCTTCAGACGGAATTATGAAATAAGTTATAGTTGGATACATCAAGCGAGTTAGAGGACGAATTCTTAGCAACGCTCAGCAAGCTGAGTCTCAGGCAAGAGAAAAAGGTTAGGGTTTAGAGTTAGAGAGGTGGTATTCCACGGAAGCAATGTTAGAGTGTAAGCCGCGGAGGTTGATAAAGTCAATGGAAAGCCCTCGCCTACGCAAATCTGCCATCATACACACACAGACACGCAACAAAATAAAAACAAAAAAACTAAAACAGAAAAAAACAAAAGGAGCGAATCTTGGATGAAATATAAGTTTGTGAGTATCTGGAGTTTGACGACGACGGACCACCTGAAGGCAGATAACAAGTATAATTAAACCAATGTTTGTTAGGTTTAGTTGAGGGGGAAAAATGGAATGTATGGTTCCATGTCACAGAGAATCACTTTGGTAATGAGTTCAACACACTCCGAGAGACTCTCCCACGGACAAAATAGTCATTCCATGAAATTTAAAGAACTTCAACCGAAAGCCAACCAGTTTGCAGCATCGATGTGACATAAGACGTTCCTCGCCGTTGGGGTTGGTATTTTCTGCGAAAGACTCAAAGAGATGGAACAGGATACAGTGAAAAGGTGATCGGTGAACCCAGATGAGAAAAAGAGTTTAACAGAATAAGCAGAAGGATTACAGGTTTGGAAAAGGTCTCTATAACGTTGGGTTTATCTCCAGGACGTTCATCGATATGGGTAGGGAGCTGCACCAACTGCTCATGGTCATTCTGGATAGAAAAGTGGTAGACAAATTCACCAGCTGTATCTTGAAATTTGTGGAAAGTCATTGTCGATGGTGAATGTTGAAATTACCAAGAATAATGATTTCGGAAAATGGTAAAGAAGAGGGGATGTGTTCCAATTTAGAGTTCGAGTATTCGAACAATTTAGGAGAGTAATGTTACCTAGGAGACAAATATACACAACAGATGAATTTAATAGTAGATTGACAAGATAGGAACAAAATTCGGAGGTTTCCAATCAGAAACAAGAGGAAAAACAACATGAGTGAGCACATAGGCACAACAACCACCTATTACTGAAGATCGAGGATAAACACAGTAAGAGTCAGCAGAGTAGAGTTTTCTGTCAGAACTCTTAAGCATCTGAGATGGTGATCAAAATAGATGATGAATAGAGCAGGAGAGTTGATAATCAACAAACTGGAGATTAGATTTCAAACCACTAAGGTTAAAGAAATTTATGAAGAAAGAAGGCCACACATCAGAACAGGTTGGCAATTTGGTAACGACATCAACCTAAACAATTTGGTCAGCAGCATATCTAGGCTTCTCCAAGGTTAATCGTGCTGTTACCATTTCTATTTTTAATATTATAAAAAGTGTTGGCTTAAATAGTTTTATGGTGTGCGATAAAGGAGAGCCTACTCAAGTGTAAGAAGAATGTTAGTATGAGGGCAAGAGGGGCGTACCATTTTGCCCTGAAGCATCATGGAATATACCCTAACACTTCATATATGCCTACATGGGGGTAATCTTTTCTCTTTTGATGTGCTACTTGTATCCAGCATATATATATATATATATATATATATATATATATATATATATATATATATCTATATATATATATATATATATATATATATATATATATATATATAACTATATATATATATATATATATATATATATATATATATATATATATATATATATTTTTTTTTCTTTTTTTGTTATTTATGTCTATAATATATATATATATATATATATATATATATATATATATATATATATATATATATATATATATATATATATATATATAAATACACTATATATACCATATATATATATATATATATATATATATGGGGTACAGAAGCCCAACTCCACGTCCTCGTCGTGTACCCTGGACTCGACTAACGGAGCTCTGGCTAGGGTAGGACAGGCCCAGCAAGCCGCTACCCAAAATCCCACTTGCTCAAGAACCCAGTGTGATGCCTCGGAACAGGACTGATCCAAGGTTGATGAAACGGCGTGAAATTGGACTAAGAAATAAGGATTTGTACTATAGGATTTGCACAATTAACGTGAGTACGTTGAGAGGTAAGGAGGAGGAGATTGTAGACTTAATGAAGGAGAGAAGATTGGACGTGATGGGAATGTGTGAAACGAGATACGAGGGAGAGGGTACTAGGAGAATACATGAAGACTATGTACTGATATATAAGGGATTGCAAGAAGAAAAAAAGACACGGTGTGGCGATCTTAGTGAAACCGGATATCTACAAGAATATAACAGAAACGATATTGATAAATGAAAGATTGATGGCTATTACGATGAAGGTCAGAGGAGAGAGATTAAGTATAATTCAAACATACGCCCCACATAGGGAAAGACCAAGGGAGGAAAAGGAGAGATTTAGAGAAGAACTTCAACTGCTGTACGATAGGATTGGAGGAGAGACAAAGATCATAATTGGAGACCTGAATGCACATATTGGAACTAGAAGAGAGGGAGAGGAGAGAGTCATGGGGGCTTTCGGAGTGGGAGACAGGAACGAAGAGGGGAAACTGATGATAGATTTTGCAGTGAGAAACGGATTAACTTTCATGAACACATACTTCCAACATGAAGAAAGTAAAAAGTGGACCTGGTACAGATGGAGTGTGGATTTAGAAAGATACGTAGAAAAATCAATGATAGATTTAGTTTTGACCAATAAAAAGAATATATTTATGGACGTGAAGAGCCTACCAAACGTATATCCTTGGATTCAAAGCACAGGATGGTAATTGGGATACTGAGATGGAGAGAGAGAGATAAGCCGAGGAAATTGGTTAAAAAGAGATATCTGCTAGAAGAACTAAAGGACCAGGCAACGAAGGAGAAATTTGATGAGACCTTAAAAAGAAGAAAGATGCAAGTAGGAAATATGAGAGAAACAATAGATGAAAAATGGAATAAATTTAAGAAAAATATGATGGGAAAAGCAAAAAAAGATCCTGGGAGAAAAGAGAATAAGTAGAGGGAGGAGGAAAAAGACAGCATGGTGGAACGATGAAGTGAAGGCTGCCATAACTGATAAGAATAGGGCATACAGGAAATGGATGAAAGTAAAAACTGAAGAAAATAGATTGGATTATGTTGAAGCCAGAAACATTGCAGAAAGGATAAAAAGAAGGAGTATGAAGCAATCATGGGTAAAAATAGGGTCAGAACTGAAGGAGAACATGATGGGAACAAAAAAATTAATCTATGGATTGGCTAAAAGTATGAGAACCTCGAAAGAACCAGAAACGCACGTCATAATGAATAAGGAGGGAGAAACGTTGGTAGAGGAGGAGGAGGTGCTGGAAAGATGGAGAGAATACTTTGAGGAATTGTTGAGATTTGATGTTGAGGAGGTGCAGATGGAGAGGGAACGGGAGGTGGTGGAGGAAGGAGAAAGGACAGAGGGGATATTGCTGGAGGAAATAAGAGAGGCAATTAAAACGCTAAGAAATGGAAAAAGCCCAGGAACCGATGGACTGAATTATACAAGACTGGAGAAGGAGTGGAAGTATGGCTACTAGAATTACTGAATGAGATATGGGACAAAGAGAGAATACCTGACGAATGGAGTAGAGCAGTGATTTGCCCTATATATAAGAAAGGAGATAAAAGAATTTGTAACAACTACAGAGGGATAGC
>JABUQX010114341.1:0-10000 GCA_015478945.1 Trachelipus rathkii | reverse complement strand
ATATATATATATATATATATATATTTTCAAGTGTTCATGTGCATAACTTCATGTCTGTGTAATTGTGTGCAATATCATGTGGACATTCACAACCTCCCATCTCTATTTTAAAACCCTTTAACCCGTGGCAGCTAAATCTAAACTAGTACTCTAAAAATTTAAAAGAGAAAAATAAATCTTGAAAATAAAATCCTCATGTGTATGGCCTAAATAAATAAGACCTTCACACCTAGGGATAGTAAACTAAATAAAAATAAAACCTACGTCGACGTATTAACTGAATATATATATATATATATATATATATATATAATAATAATATATATATATATATATATATATATATATATATATATATATATATATATATTCTTCTTTATATATAATATATATATATATATATATATATATATATATACATATAAATATATGAGTATTTTCAAATTTAATATATATAAAAATATATATATATATATATATATAATAATATATAACAACATATATATATATATATATATATATATATATAAATATAATATATATATCTATATATAATATATATATATATATATATATATATATATATATATATATATTTCTTTAAGTCGTGTTTTAAAATTATGTTAGTTTGCCTTTTAAAAATTATTATAGAAAATTGCCCAAGGTTGAGTCCTAGTACTCGCTAGAAAACCTTGCAAAATTTTGTAGGACGGAATCAAGTAATATTTGTAATTAATCTCAGATGTAATATTTTTTATATGACTATATTATATATATATATATATATATATATATATTTTTAAATATATATCTATATTTTATATATATATATATATATATATATATATATATATATATATATATATATATATATATATATATATATATATATTAACAAAAAATTATATATTTTTTTTTATATAATATTTCTTTTTAGATAGGTTAAGATTATACTTTGTTTAATTTGTAAAGAAATATATATATATATATATATATATATATATATATATATATATATATATATATATATATATATATATATATATATATATATTTATGAATATATGAAGTTAACAAAAAAATAACGTTTTCTGTAAACTAACCCGGATTTATAACTTGCTTGTTGAAGGAAGAAACAGCTCCCTGAATTTTAAGCTTTTTATTTGTAACATTATAAAATATACTAAATAATGTATTATGAAATTTTACAGTAATTTTTAACATATTATTTATAGTAATTATGCTAAAAAGCCTGATTGTTTATCGTTATTGATTACAAGCGATTTAGTCGCGTAAATTATCCCATACGTGCTCACCCATAACTGGGGGGAAGCATTATAGGAGTTTAAGAGGTGCCGAGTGCACATATTATGCATTTAAAAAAAAAAGTTTTAAATGAAGCTTTTCAATAATATTTGCTTGCAATGTTTTATTATTTATGTTAGTTTTTATATAGACTTTCTTTTTATATAAAAAATTATTGCTTAAAATGTATAATACTCTATTTAAAAAAAATAATACTTAAAAAATTAAAATGTTACACTAAAAAAACTATGAATTCAGACGCCGCTATTCTGTTTCCGGAGAAGAGAAATTTTGGTTTGCTTTTAAAGTGAAATATTATAATAAAATTTGACTGCGTGTATACGACGTTATGCAAGTATAACTAGACGCTTTTGCTCAATAAAGAATTATTCTATCAAATTACAACAGGGGTTTTATTATACCTTCAGAGAGAGAGAGAGAGAGAGAGAGAGAGAGAGAGAGAGAGAGAGAGAGAGAGAGAGAGAGAGAGGAGAGATAGAGAGAGAGAGAGAGAGAGAGAGAGAGAGAGAGAGAGAGAGAGAGAGAGAGAGAGAGAGAGAGAGAGAGAGAGAGAGAGAGAGAGAGAGAGAGAGAGAGAGAGAGAGAGAGAGAGAGAGAGAGAGAGAGAGAGAGAGAGAGAGAGAGAGAGAGAGAGAGAGAGAGAGAGAGAGAGAGAGAGAGAGAGAGAGAGAGAGAGAGAGAGAGAGAGAGAGAGAGAGAGAGAGAGACTTCCAAGATTACTACAGCGAGCAGAGAAGCAGAGGAGAGAGAGAGGCGTCTACAGTTACAAAGACTTGTCTGTCATCCGGGCAAAATTACCAAGAAGAAGAGGCGCTCCCGCTCCATCTCCGGCTCACTCCTCTGGCTTACAGACGGGACGAGCTTTTCTGCCTGCAAAGAGGCCGAGCTCTTCCACCTGCATTGAAGAGGCCGAGCTTTTCCACCTGCAAAGAGGCCGAGCTCATCCGCCTATAAACCTGGACTACAAAATTGGTGACAACATCAACACGTGAAGTGGCAGATAAAAGAAATGACTCACCCACCACTCCAGCCGCTTCATAATTAGTGACTATGAATGTTAAACATCACCCCTCTTCAGCTGCAGTTCCTGACAAACAAGTCTCTCTCCAACAGTTCCGCCAGAAGCAGTCTTTCCTACTGTGCGGCAAGCAGCAGTTTCTCCCCTACGGCAGCGCAAGCAGACGACCACCCGCTGCAGATGCAAAAGCAAGAACACCCCTACTGTGGTTAAGATGATGCCACCTCCCGAAACCGTGCAGCCCTTAGCAGGAGGCTAGGTAGAAGAAGAATAATCATCGCCTTCGAGAGCACCTTTTCAAGAAGGTGTTTTCGGAATACAAGAAGGAGTTCGTCGTAGTAAAAGGAAGATTCAAGAAGAAGATGCAGACGAACTACTTTTACTACGTAGCTGGTCTCCCTGGGAAAGAATGCCAGCAAAAAGCAGTAATGATTCACAGCAATAGACCAGATCTCAGAAGAAAAATAAAGCATTGTAATGACGCGACCATCAGTCACCCTGTTAATACCCAGGCCTACCAACTTTAGTTTAACATGGCTGCTTCCGTCATCGCTCACCTCAATTTCAAGATGTCACACTAATGAGTTCTTAAACATAACGTCTGAGCGAGAACACGATAAGTCATTCCGTTCATTCCAAGGATCTCCCAACCTCAGTTTAAGATGGCTATTTCCTTCGTCATTCAAGGTGTTAAATAACGAAGAATCTTCAAGCAACAAGCAGATCTATTGAGGCAGGAACATTAGTCACTCAGTTAACACCTAGGTCTATCAATCTCAGTTTAACGTGACTGGTTCCGTTGACACTAGGATAACTAATTACTCTCTCTACGGAAGTACTCACATATTACATCTTCAGATGAACTTCCATTTTGTCTCTTCAGTTCTGGTTCAAATGGAAGAAAGATTCACCCATGTATGATATTACCTCTCAACCAATTGGCATCTCATACCACTGCTACTGTATATGGATGGATAACCTGGAAAAGTGAATCACCATCAGTAATTTATTTAAGTAGTATGTACCAATGACAAAGGTAGGACATAATACGCATGCTTACTATATGTTATACATTGGGTTTTCTAGAAGAATGGAGAGGAATAAACTTCAATATAGTGACATGTCTAATACAATGGAGGATCTCATACCACTTTACTTTAATTAGGGGGGTGTAAGCGGAAACTTGAAATTTTCAAGTTCCTGCCGGAATTCCGGGTGGGACCCGAATTTCTTTTGAACTTTCCTTTAACTATAAAGAAAAGTAAAAAATAAATTCTATATAACTTCAACATCTTAATATATATATATAGTATATCTATATATATATACTATATATAATATTATATATATATATATGTATAATTATATAGTAATATATATATTATATATATTCATATATATATATATATATATATATATATATACTATATTAATATATATATATATATAGTGATAGTGTATATATTAAATATATATATATCACTATATTATCTATTTATATATATATATAAATTATATATATATAATATAATATATATAATATATTATATATATATATATATATATATATATATATATATATATATATATATATATATATATATATATATATATATTTATATGTTCTATATATATATATAATATATATATATAATGTATATATATACTATATATATATATATATATAAACTATAATATATATATATATTATATATATATATATATATATATTAATATATATATATATATATATATGATACAGCATACCAGATAATAAGTGAAGTAAAAAAGATAAATAAAAGTATATAATTAGTAGCAGGTATATAATATATATATATAATATATTATATATATTATATTATATATATTATATATATATATAGTCTATATATATATATAAGGTACGTGATATATATAGTAATATATTATATATATATATATATTAATAGATTTTGATAAAGATTTTATTCATTAATTGGTTGCAGATTTGGTCATATAATAACGCACACGAATTGTTTTAATGACATTATTGCGTAAACGATTATTATTTATTGTTAATGATGTTAAACGAAATCTATAATAGAGTGTAAAAATATCACAGAAAAATACAACGAGATAGTACCCGCAAAAACATTGTACAACGCTTCAACGCCACTATCATGAAACATATGGAAAAATTATCATTGAAGAGAAATATCTGGAAGTCAAAATTTTGGATAGTAAAAAGGGAGAGTCCTGTATTTTTCCTAGAATAGAGGAACACCCCAAAAGAGTGAAAAGATCTAAGTGAGTTTAGAGGAGAGTTTTCTCCCCAAAAATGATTTTGGCATATCAGATTGACGCCCAAATTGCACAGGCAATCAGAAATAATGAAATTTTTCGCAAATGAGTATAGTGAGTATCAGTCTTATTTTATTGATTTTTAATTTTCCCATTCACATCCTGAAGAGACAGGGATTCAGTATAACGTATAGCCCATCTTCACCAAAATCATCTTATTCCTGGTAGAAAATATTTTGTAGAGAGAAGAGCTACGAAACTTCATAACAGGAAATTGAGATCAGCAGTATTCGAAAAGTTATCTAAGGCTGATCCAGATATCATTTACTACAGATATTATAGAGAGCTACTAATTCCAACAAGTCATGTTATTTCTTTAACTGGCACACTGCAAACTTACGCAGCGAGTTTAAAACAATTGGACTGTGTACTCCAGTGCAAGTCTTTCCCGCAAGGTTCTCAATTCTGGAATTAAAAATCGCTATAGTTTTGAAGGTTATGAATGATATAATTGGGGAAATTCTCATTAAAGATTCCATTTGAGATCTTCGAGTGGAGCATATAACGATGAAGCCTTGAAAGCTGATTTAGGCAGGATACAACAAAGTTTCTCATTATTTTATTCATGCTACTTTCAAATTTGTTATTAAAGATGCCTTATTTTCTCAAAGAACAGTAAGTGATTTAATAAAGAAATGTAGGAATATTTGAACACATTTCAATCATTCGAGTTTAAGCTATAATGAACTTAAAAGAATACAAAGGACTTGGGATGCACATCTTCTAGCCCACTTATGCCAATTCAAGATGTTTATACAAGGTGGAATAGCACATAATTTGATTCTAAGAAAGAACTAAATGTTTGAAAAGCTCTCTGCAAGTTTATATTGTAGAACAATCAAACATTCAATTTAAGCTTTAACTGCTAATAAATGGCAAATAATTGAAAAAAATTCTAAGAGTTTTGCAACCACTTCTCGTGGTTACGGAAACTATAAGGCAAAATCAATAATATCATCAATTATTCTCCAATATTCGAGCTTCTCCAGCATATCTCTCAACTCTGAAATGAACAGGAGAGTTCAGACTTTTAAAAGAAGATGAGCTGAAGAAGGGCATTAGAGTTTTAGACAATTTATGAATAAAAAAGGAAGAGAAAAGAATCATAGACAAAAATCAAATAAGAATATTGTTTTAAACGTACTGTAGTAACACCCCAAGATACAAAACTGACTCTATTTTCTATGAAAAAGAGAAATGAATAGAAAATGGATGCTTCAAGAATATGCCAAAGAATATAAGGTATAACTAATAAAGGTACTTGCAGTACAGAAAGAAGGTTCAGGTGTATGAGTCATCCATATCCATTTTCCAGAAACGAACATCAATCTAGAATAACTTAGATTTGCCAAGTACCTTAAAATCATCAGGAGCATTAAGAAAAATTACTGCAAAGTTAACTTAGTTTTTGTAAAGTTTGGGAGAAAGTGAAAGTGACAGCGAGTCAGTTAGTGTAAAAAGTAAAAAAAATAAAAAAGAGGCTCTTCAAAAGGTGAAATTCTTAGAGAAATGGAATTTTTTTTATCAGAAAAATCAATTTCTAATCTGGGAAAAGAGGAATTACTTAATTGGTGGAAAAGCTAAATTCCCAAACTTAGCAGTACTAGCCAAAAAAATGGCTCTCCATTCCAGACTCCTCCATATATTTAGAGAGATTATTTTCAAAAGCAAGAAAATATATTTAAGAAACGTTTAAAAATATTGGCTAATACTGGTGAAGCAGTTTTTCTTTATATCAACCACAATTTAGAAAAATTTTCCAAAGTGTTTTAAACAAGTTATACATATATATAATAATATATATATATATATATATATATATTATATATATATAATTATATTATATATATATATATATATATATATATTATATATATATATATATATATATATATATAATATTATATATATATATAATATATATAGTATATATATATATATATATATATATATATTAATATATATTAAATTAATATATATAGTATAATATATATATATAATATATATATATATATATATATATATATATAATATATATATATTTATATATATATATATATATATATATATATATATATACTAAATATATATATATTGTAAGTATATATATATATATATATATTATATATGTATATTAATATATAATATATATATATATATAGTATATATAGTTATATATATATATATATATATATATTATATATATATATATATATATATATATATAATATATATATATATAATATATATATAATATATATATATATATATATATATATATATATATATATATTATATTATATATATTATATATATAATATATATATATATATATATATATATATATATTATATATATATATATATATATATATATATATAATAATATATTATAATATATATATATATAGTATATAATATATATAAATCATATATATATAATATATTATATATATAATATAATATTATATATATATATATATATATATATATAAATATATATATATATTAATATATATATATATATATATATACTATATATATATATATATATATAGTATATATATATAATATATATATATAAATTTATAAATATATATATATATATATATACTATATACTTATATATTATATATATATATATATATATATATATATATATCATATATATATATATATATAATATATATATATATATATATATATATATAATATATATATTACTAATATATATATATATAATATATATATATATACTATATTCAGTTTGGACCCAGCAACGCCAAAAATATTGCGCGCAATCGAATCGCATTCAATAAAGAAGATAATTGCGAGTTCGCAACCGCAAACGCCAATTGCGGTAGAACCGCGAAATTGCGGTAGTAGTAAGGAGGGTCCCATATTGGAGACGAAAAACCCACCCAAAAATCCAAAAACACCACCACGAAAAACCGCACGCTGACGCTTTTTACCTGCCCCTTGACTTTTGGCCTTGACCTTTTTTTGGCCTTTACCTTTTTTCGACCAACCCTTTTGGTCTTCCATGGGGCATTTTTGGCCCACGGTATTTTTGAGAACCTTAATTTTTTGAGAAGAACCCTAATTTTTAGAGAACCCTAATTTTTTTGAAGAGAGATATCCCTGAGTATTTTATTTTGAGGAGCCTAATTTTTTATGAGATTATCTCTCTTCTTGATATTTCCGACCCCAAACCCTATTGGTCTTCCATGGGTCAATTTTGGCGCACGGTAATTTTTGGCTACCCTTTGGTCTTCCAGCCTCATATTATTTTTGCAACCCTCGAAGAAGTTTGCGCCAAACGGTTGCGTAAGCACCCGTTTGTACGTATTGCCCCCTATTTTAGGCCCCCCTAATTTTTTGGCCATGTGCAATTTTTGCCCACGTAATTTTTTGATCTTCATTTAGGGGCTTAGCCCTTTTTTTAATGTCTTAACCTTGTTTGACATGATATTTAGGCCTTGACCTTGGCATATACCATGGGTCATTTTTTGGCCCACGCCAAATTTTTTGGCCACTCGTGTCCCCACCCGTCACATATTTCGTTCCTAACTTGAACGTATGGATGGAACTATCCTAAACGTTGAACACCTACATCAACTCACACACACACACACACACACAAAGCCACACACACACACACACACACACACACACCACACACACACCTTTCACTTATACACGACATTCCACTAACTGACACTTACACTGCACCCATTAGATACTTGCACTTAACCATTTACACTTATTCACACGTACAAACACACTGGACCAAGCCTTTGGTCTTCCATGGGTCTAAATTTTGCCACCCTAATTTTAGGCTCATTCCCTAATTTTTTCTTTGCAGCCCCTAATTTTTCGCCCCAACCCTTTGTATTCTAACGGTACCAATTTGATGCCTCAGCATTATTGATGCCCCAACTTTGATGGCTCAACTTTAATGGTTCCCAATCACCGCAAGGAGTATCTAGTGATGTTCTATTATGTTCTATGATTATTAGATGAGTGCCAGGTGAGTGCCAGGTGGAGTGCCAAGTGAGTGCCAATGATGCCAATGAGTGCCAAGTGAGGGCCAATGAGTGCCAAGTGAGTGCCAATGAGTGCAAGTGAGTGCCAACCATAGTGCCAAGTGAGTGCCACATAGTGCCAAACTGAGTGCCACTTTTTTTTCAAGCGTTTTGCCTCCCCTGAGACTAGAATAGCCCTAATATGGGTGTCTACCCCTAGGTATAAGGTATGTGAGGAACCGAATGGTGTACATTACAATCTGCTAGAATGCTCTACTACGAGTTAGTATTTTTATAACACTTATAGCATGACAGAATATATATCTAAAAGAGTTACACAGTTGAGACAGTGACCGCAAACGTTTCAGAGTCCGCGTCCGCAGGTCCAGCCCGTCGCGAAACCGCCCGCGTGCGCCTTTAGGCGCAATATTAACGCCGCCGCGTGCGCCCGCAGGCGCAACATATTTCCGCGTAACCGCCGCCCGCGTGCAGCGCAGCAGGCGCAAAATTCCCGCGGAAAAACGAAAAATATGATGTCATGTAAACTTATTCAAAGAATTCGTTTCAATATACTATGAGTCATTCATTTTCACTACAATTGTACGAAATTTTATTAAAACATATACTTTACACACCTTAAAGCAGTAATCAGTAAATCAATAGAGGTGTTATTACCTAAACACCTAGGGGATTAGTATGCTTTGTTTTACTGCTTTACTGCTATAACTCTCTGCTTTACTGCTTTAACTCTTTGCTTTTACTGCTTTAACTCTCTGCTTTACTGCTTTAAATCTCTTTTTTACATACCTTTAAAGCAGTAAATTTCAGTAAATTAATAGAGGTGGTTAGCCTAACACTAGGGATTAGTATGTTTGTTTTAACTGCTTTACTGCTTTAACTTTCTGCTTTAACTGCTTTAACATTTTTTTTTTTTTTTCTGCTTTTTTTTTTTTTAACTTTCGGCTTTACTGCTTTAACTTTCCTGCTTTACTGCTTTAACTTTCTGGCTTTACTGTTTTAACTCATATATTTATTAACATTATGTTTTTCTTTTATTATTTTTTATTTTTTTGTTTATACTTTTTATTTATTATTTCTTATTTTTATTTTTGTTTTAATTTGTAAGTAAGAATAAAAACACACAGAGTTTTTCTGTTATATTAACATTTTTTATTTAATAAATTGTACGAAATTTTATTAAAAAACATGTACTTTATTACTGCTTTACATCTTTAATTAATCTCATTATTCATTATTCACTTTAACGAGTATGGATGTGGAGAAATTTGCGT